>JAJJBR010001605.1:0-105272 GCA_022817965.1 Solanum lycopersicoides | reverse complement strand
TCTTTTGGCTACGGGTGTTACATTATCTCCCCCTTGGAACATTCGTCCTCGAATGAAGACTAAACTATCTGAAATAGGGAGAGAGCTGCAAACCCCACTACTAAACACTGAGAACTGAGTTTCTGACTTAATTGATTCCGAGTACATGCAATTACGCTGAAAATGCAAGTACAAACTGAGGGAACATGATTCTAAAACTGATTTACGCTATGAATGACTGTAAAACTGAAGAGGAACTATTACCTCAAGCTGGAGTGGAATCGGAAGGAAAAAGGTAAGGATACTGGCTTTCATGGCTGCTTCTGCATCCCAAGTAGCTCCCTCTACAGACTGACTCCTCCACAAAACCTTGACTGAAGCGACTTCTTTGTTTCTCAACCTTCTAACCTGACGGTCAAGAATCTCAACTGGTACATCCTCATAAGAAAGACTATCTTTCACCGCCACACTCTCTAATGGCACTATAGAGGCTGGATCACCCACACACTTCTTCAAGAGTGAGATGTGGAAGACCGGATGCACTGCTACTAATTCTGTTGGCAACTCTAACTCATTTGCCACCTTGCCAACCCTTTTCAATATCTTGTAAGGCCCTACATATCTAGGACTGAGCTTCCCTTTCTTTCCAAATCTCATCACCCCTTTCATAGGTGAGACTTTCAGAAAAACCCAATCATCAACTTGGAACTCTAGCTCCCTTCTCCTTACATTTGCATAAGATTTCTAACGACTTTGGGTTGTCTTAAGTCTATCTCTAATGAGTTGAACTTTCTCCATAGCATAAATGACTGAATCTGGCCCTATCAAAGCTGCTTCACCTACTTCAAACCAACCAACAGGAGATCTACATCTACGCCCATATAAAGCCTCATAAGGGGCCATCTGAATGCTGTAATGGTAGCTATTATTGTAGACAAACTCAATAAGAGGAAGGTGATCATCCCAACTACCTTTGAAATCGATCACACAAGCTCTCAACATATCCTCTAAGGTCTGAATGGTACGCTCTGCCTGCCCACCCGTCTGTGGATAAAATGCTGTACTAAGTTTAACTTGAGTACCAAGACCTTTTTGAAATGACTTCCAGAAATGAGAGGTAAACTGAGGACCTCTATCTGAGATGATAGACAAAGGAACCCCATGCAACCTCACAATTTCATTAAGGTAAAGCTTAGCATAGTCCTCTGCCGAATACGTAGTCTTGACTGCCAAAAAGCGAGAAGACTTAGTCATCCTATCGACTATCACCCAAATTGAGTCATGCTGTGTGCGAGTACGAGGTAACCCTGTGATGAAATCCATATCGATCACATCCCACTTCCAAGTAGGAATATCGATCCCTTGAGTCATACCTCCTGGTTTCTGATGTTCTACCTTGACTTGCTGGCAATTGGGGCACTTACTCACAAAGTCTGCTATATCCCTCTTCATGCCATTCCACCAATAGACTTCCCGCAGATCGCGGTACATCTTAGTGGCACCTGGATGAATAGAATACCTGGAGTTATGAGCTTCTGCAAGAATATACTTCCTCAACTCTCCCACATCAAGAACACACAATCTACCTTGGTAGCGAAGTACACCATCTCCCCCTTGGGAGAAAACCTCCACTCTCTGATTGTTGACTGCACTCTTTAGTTCAAGCAAGATCGGATCACTCTCTTGCTTTTCCTTAACCTCCACTACCAAAGACGATTCTGCCCCATTCTGAACTGTTACACCGCTGTCTGATATGCTCATAAGGCGAACTCCCAAGCGAGCAAGCCTGTGAACATCCTTCACTAGCTCCTTTCTTTTTTCCTCAACATGGGCTACACTACCCATAGATAATCTACTAAGAGCATCGGCCACTACATTCGCCTTTCTAGGATGATAATGCACACTCATATCATAATCCTTAAGGAACTCAAGCCATCTCCTCTGGCGAAGATTCAACTCTTTCTGGGTGAACACATACTGAAGGCTCTTATGATCGGTGAACACATCTACATGAACACCATACAAGTAGTGTCTCCATATCTTGAGTGCAAACACCACTGCTGCAAGCTCGAGGTCATGAGTTGGATAGTTCTTCTCATGCACCTTAAGCTGTCTAGAGGCATAAGATATAACCTTATCTCTTTGCATAAACACACAACCAAGGCCAACTCTGGATGCATCGCAATAGATCACATAACCATCTGAACCCTCTGGTATAGTCAAGACAGGAGCTGTAGTCAATCTAGTTTTCAATTCTGCGAAGCTTTTCTCACAATCATCTGACCATTGGAACTTGACCATCTTCTGAGTCAACCTAGTCAATGGTGAGGCTATGGATGAAAATCCTTCCACGAACCTCCTGTAATAACCCGCTAGACCTAAGAAACTTCTGATATCTGTAGCAGAGGTAGGTCTGGGCCATTGTTTCACTGCTTTATCTTCTGTGAATCTACGCGGATCCCTTCGCTAGATACAATGTGACCAAGAAAAGCAACGGATTGCAACCAAAACTCACATTTGCTAAAGTTAGCGAATAACTGGCGATCCTTGAGAGTCTGTAGAACAATTCTCAAATGACTTGCATGTTCTTCCTCACTCCTAGAGTAAATGAGGATATCATCAATAAAGACGATAACGAACAAGTCCAAGTACTGTTTAAACACTCTGTTCATCAAATCCATGAAAGCTGCAGGAGCATTGGTTAGTCCAAACGACATAACTACAAATTCATAATGACCATACCGAGTTCTGAAGGCTGTTTTCGGAATGTCACTCTCTCTGACTCTGAGCTGATGATAACCCGATCTGAGGTCTATCTTTGAGAAATGACTAGCACCCTGAAGTTGGTCAAACAAGTCATCAATCCTGGTATGGGATACTTATTCTTGATTGTGACCTTGTTCAACTGTCTATAGTCAATGCACATTCTGACAGAACCATCTTTTTTCTTTACGAACTATACTGGTGCACCCCTTGGTGAAATACTAGGGCTGATGAAACCCTTATCTAGAAGGTCTTTCAACTTCTCTTTCAATTCCTTAATCTCTGCTGGAGCTATTTTGTAAGGAGGAATAGAAATAGGCTGGGTATCTGGAAGGAGATTAATTCCAAAGTCGATTTCCCTTTCGGGAGGGATCCCGGGAAGATCTTTTGGAAATACTTCTGGAAATTCACAGACTACTGGAACTGGCTCAAGATTTGGGGTTTCAAGGCTAGAATCCTTAACCCGAATTAGATGATAGAGATAACCCCTGGATATCATCTTTCTGGCCTTAAGGTAAGAAATAAATCGACCCATAGGCGCTAGGCTACTACCCTTCCATTCTAAGATTGGTTCGTCTGGAAACTGAAAATGAACAATCCAGTTCTGCAATCAACTGAGGCATAACATGAGTGTAACCAATCTATGCCTAGAATAACATCGAAGTCTACCATTTATAACTCTACTAGATCTACTGAAGTGATTTTCTGAGAGACTGTGATAGGGCAATTTCTGTATATCCGTCTAGCTATAACTGGGTCACCAACTGAGTAGATACTGAGAAAGGTTCTAAGAGAGTTTCTGAACTAACACTGAATCCGACTTCTATACTGAGTTACAAAAGACAAAGTCATGTCCGTTGTCTGAGTGAACCATATGTGAGTCACATCCTTGAGTTGGTAGGATGCTAATCTCACCTATCACTACCAGTTACTGACATCACACCAAATATTTTCTTGACCTTGTCAATGAACTTCTACGGGTCCTTACCAACTTGCGACCCTGAAAACTTAGGTGGATTCATCCTAACGAAATCAAAAACTCTGGCTGCCACTAATCGATCATTTCTATTAGTAGGAACTCGAACCTACTGATTGTTCTTGTTGTTCATACTCTGCGCCAAAAACTGAATTGGCATTCTGAAACTCTGCATTTGAACTTCCTTATCTGGTACTAGAGGAACTGCGTTAGCATTGCGTGCATTAGCATTCCATGCCTAAGCTCTACGAGAATGCATGATCTTAAGCGCATAACGATGGATTAGAAAGAAGATCATACCAACGCACGATAAGAATATCAAGAAAGTGAAGTTTTCCTAAAACATTTCATAGATTCCCTCTCATTAGATGTGGTGCACTTCACACCCATGAAAAGGACTCTACTTAGTGCGGCTTTTTCATACATCCTAGCACTCTTGAACCTAGTGCTCTGATACCATGTTTTGTGACGCCCCGAGCTACCCCGAGACGCGGACACGGAACCTAGGACCACAAGTGATCCCAAGCTAACCCTGCTGGCATGATCATGAGCATACTAAAGAATAGTAAAATGATGCGGAAGCTAAATCATAATTTAATCTGAAAAGATGGGAAATACCCATATGCTAAAACTGAGATATATGAAAAATTGATGAGTTTAATACAAAGAAATATTAACTCACTACTAAGCTGAAACTAACTATGTCTGAAAATAGCCTCTAAACTGGACTAGAAATACTGGGACAGGCCCCAGCTAAATCTAGCAAAAACTGAAACTAAATGACTAAAGACTGAAATGAAACTCATGACTCTTGTCCTCGGAGAATGAGGACTCACCACTGAATCTACTAAACTGGAGATCGGGAAATCGATCTATGTGTGATCTGGATGCTGAGAACCTGAACCTACATCACGAGAAGATGTAGCGCACGTATGCGTCAGTACTTGAAAGGTACTGAGCATGTAGGATAGAGTAAAGCTGAAATAAAACATAACTGAACAAGCACAAAAGCAAGTATAATAATCTGACATGATATACTGAATTTCTGAGCTAACTGAATGCAATGACCAATTTATAACATGCTAAAACTGAATACTGAATATACTGATAAATGGTCATGCAGAGAGTCTGACTGAACTGTGGGAGCTACTAATAACCGATAATAAAACCACATGAGCTAAATGTGGAGTCCGATGTATACGCCCCATCGAGAGGACCCAATATACCCTGCCAAAGGTATAAAGGCATGCTGGCGTGATCACTAAACTGATTGCCCACAGAGGGGACTTACAACCTACTTGGCTAGTAGTTCTGGGACTATTGGGTACGCTAAACCCTAGTCCAACTCGGTATTATGCTACTCCCAATGAATTCTGTAAATTAACTGATTATGTCTGAGTTTCTGTAAATACTGGATAGCTCGAAACTGAACATGCAAACTGAGAATGCAACAATTAATCTGGTAATTATGCATTTATAACTGAGGCATGTATATCTGAAGTGTCTGAAATATCTGACCTAGCATGTGTAATTCAAGGACTAAAGAAATACAAAGCTAGGGTTCTGAAATTCATGCGATAATCTGAGTAATAGAATGATAATCTGATTTGGAACATATATTTAATAAATTCATGAAGTTCTATCCTTGTTCCTCAGTCGCTTCACTTGACGATCTAAAATTTCGATTGGAACATGTTTTAATCGAAAAATATTATTTATAAGTTTTTGACTTTTTAGAGTCGCCACTTAATTGTTTGAGAAAAATCAAGAAAAGTATTGTTTTCAAAAGACTTAAACAGGAAAAATCATTTCAAAAAATAAAATGGGTTTGGAGATTCAGATTTATATTTTAGGAAGGTGTTAGACACCTAAAATATCCGCTAAAATACGATTTTCCGACATCTAACACATTTTGGCTAAAAGCTTGTTTTGAATAAAAGTTATTTGATATTTCAAAGAGGAAGTATTAATTATCATCAATTTTTGTCTTGCAAAATATTTAAACTGATTTAGTCGTCGTTGATTAAATTATTTTAACAAAAGTAGCATTTTTGTGGGGATTTGGATTCTTCAACTTTAAAACTAATAGAACATAAATATAAACAAATAGACGATAAGGCAGAAGAGAAAGAGAGAGAGAGAGAGATTGGGTCCAACCCGGGTTCTGTCCGCCTTGACCGGAATATGGACCCACCTGTTTTCGGGTTTTTGACCCGTTTGTTTTGGGCCTTTGGCCCACTTCCTGTACCTGTCCTAAATTCTAATAATACCGTAAGTAAATAATTAAATGGGCTTAGGCCCAACAACAACAAAATACAAATTTTAAGGAAAGAATAAAATTTGGGTCCTAATGACCCAATTTTCTTCAACTCTTCAAATAACTCTATATTCTTCAATTGGGTGTCTGTTCCTCGATTTCTTGGCTTGTTGACTAGATAAGGAATTTTGAGCCTTCGGCTTGACAAGAAAATGCCAGGAGATAATGAAACGAGTCCAAATTGGACTCCACAAAGCATCCCATGTAAAAACAAATGGACGAAAGAAAATTAGTACTCTCTTGAAGGTCTTCTAAAAAACCAAGTTACATGAAAATATTACTCAATGCGTATGTTGGAAAGAATATTAAAATTAACAAGGTATTCAACTTCTAGTTGGCTCCCCAACAGAAAACAAGGACATGTTTACATTAAAAAATGTGAAAATCAGGAAGGTATTTACAAATCCACATGCATGAAACAAATTAAAATAAAACCTTGAGGCCTACTTCCCCACATGCTAGAATTAAATCAAACTACATGAATACTTAAGTCATATGATATTACAAGGAACAATAGGTAATTAGCTTTGGAAAGGAAAATGAGTTTAGCACTTGGAAATTTCAAACAGTGACATGATTGGATTAACTGCACGAGTATAATTCAATTTTTTTTCTTTTTCACATAATCAACTAGTATATCACAATTAGAACAAAAGGTAATAAAACAACTAAAACAAGAACATTTCATATTTTGCTTAAGAGAGGAGTAAGATTCACACCAATTTGCTTTTACGGAGAGGCAATCATACTAATATAAAATTAGTACGTCATAACGACATTTTACTACCAAAAGGAGACGATATCTGAAACTTAAATACTAAGCAAATCATCAAAGTCCATGACTAAACAACAAGTAATCAACTGGGAACTCAAGAAGATAAGAAAATGATCAAACTCATAAAGCAAAATTTAGACTAAGATAAGCCCTTTGTATTAGCTATAACACAGTGAACAAATATTAAGATAAGAGAAGCCACTACCATGTATACAATTATAAGAACTCATACTTTCGATAAGATCCAATTTCAGAAGACTTGAAGATATCAAGATTAAGAACAGGCAGTCGATGAAACATGAAATAAACTGAGAATGCAACCAGCTAGACTCTTGAAAATAACAGACCTCACAGTGAAACACAGATTTAGTGACAAAACTGGAATGAACTGATATGGACAGAGAGGATGGAGTAGCAGCCATCCAAATAAATACACAAATTGAATAGTACTCTGATGAGTAGAGAACATGTTGATACTGACTTGAATGACCAACTTCAAAAGGATAAAACATATCAGTGTTCGAAATATGACATAAATAATAATCAAGCTATATTAGAATGGATAGAAAACTATAATATTGCTCCATTATCGAAGATGTTGTAGCATTACAAATCAAATGGAAGAGAACATCAATCCAGAACATGAGCAAACAGAGAAGAAACAGAACCAAACAGTCATCAAACTCAGCTCAAACCAAAATAACATAGACTATCCAAGCAGAACTAGATAGAGTATCAACTGACTTTTCAGAACAAAACCAAGCTATATTGGAACTATGAAGTGAATTTAGAATAGCAGTCTATTGCTTTAATCACAAAACTCATAACACTCTTAACTATAAAAAAAAAGAAAAGATAAAGCGTAGAAGAAAGTCATTTTTACCTCTTTTGGAGCAGCGAGCTAAGACAACGAATTCGAGCAGAACTTCCACCAACTAATCCTCTTATCCTTTGTTCTTGAGAAACCTTAGCTGTGTTTCCAACTAAACTTTAGAGTTCTTTTTATTCTATCGCTCAAACTTCACACTCAAAAGAAAAGTTTTCACTCTTTCGGTTACAAATCTTGCCTCCAAAGGGAAAGTAAAATCTCTATTTTAGCTCTAAAAATTTCTCCTTCAAAAGAACCTATTTTTAAAAAAATCTAAACCCCCAGAAATTTCTCAAGAATCTCAAAAGAACTCTCCGAAAAAAATCTCTGATATCCCCCCCTTCTCCGTGAACAAGATGAAGTATATATATATCCCTAAAATTAGGGTTCGGAAGAGGTAGGAAAAGATAACGAATCCGGTTCAAGGCCCATGAACCTGGGAATTCAAAAATCAAAACCTTCACCAATTTGGACAGACCACTTTTCTGGAATTTCAGTTCATTCCCAAAAGGGAATAGGGAAATCAACGTCTGAGAATAACTTACTCGTCATTGCCAGGCAACGTGGATCGATCCCACGGCCCCAACGACGATTTCGTGTTCCTTGTGTGGTGCGGAGATCGTAGAAACTGCAGGAGACGTTGGAGGAAACGACAAGTGAACGTACTGGGTACATATTTCTTCGCGCTTCTTTGCTGCTGCCTCGTGAATTCGCAATTTTTTCCGGAGTTGTACGCGCCGAGTTCGCTCGTGAATTGCCGGCGTTTGATTTTATTGCGTATCTCTGCCTGGGAGTTGATGGTCGCTGTTGGGATTGCACGCAAAGAGGAAGAAGAAGAGTGCGTGGGCGATTTTGTGTCGCACGAATTGTAATTAGTTGTACGCGCTTCTTTCCTTGTAGGAAAATGGGTTGGGTCAGGAAATAAAGGGTTAGGTCGAGGAAAAATGGGCCTGTGATTTTAAAACGGTTGGGCTGATTTTTAAAAAAAAGGAAATTGAATTTGGAGATGGGGGTTGGGCTGAGGGAAAAGAGGCCCAAAACAATTCTTTGTAAAAAAAATCAAGTTAGAAAGTGGAAACCCACATAAATTCCTTATTACCGTTAAAATGTATTCGACTGATTTAGTCACGAAATGATGAATTTATAACTTTAATTAAGGAGCTTCTTAGCATCAACGCAATAAAATAATTGACTTAAATATAAAATAATTAATCTAAACGTGTAAAATATTATATGACTAAACTAAAAATCTTTTTGAGATGATTTTCAAATATTTAGAGAATGCTAATTATATACATCTATATGTTTTGTATATAGAGATATATATATTTATATATATATAACTCAAAATTTGCAAAACTATAAAATTACATAAAACTAACTTGAAACTAAGCTGATTTTATAAAGTTGATTATTTCAAACAGTTTAAAATTTTAAGAAGCTCGATGATTAATTCATATAGGGGAGGGTCGAAATTGGATGTCAACAACTGTCCCTCATTTTGCTTGAATCGATGCAACAAATTCGAGGAAAATGAAGTTGAACAGGCCAATTTTGACCGACCACATATCCCTCTTTTAAGAAGGGATTTGGGTGCGGACTTTAGGAATTATGGCCGAACCCCGAAATGGGTTTCCTACATATCTCAGGTTATATGAGAATTCAGGTCACTTGTAGTTCGGTACCCTTGATTTAACACACGATTTTGAAAGAAATCAAAAGTCATCTCGATACCAGATTATGGAGGTACTGGAATGCTCGGGAATAGGATTTAGGAGCAAATGTCGGAATACAGCCGAGTTTTCAACATTGAGATCGCCTACATATTCTTAAACCTAGGAATCAGGCTGCTTGTAGTTCGACTCGATCGGTTGAAAAAGAAATCTATTATGCTAGATAACCTTTGTTTAGATGAGTGACAAATTAAGTCGAGTAAGAAAAAGAGGCTTGCAACCTCTTAGCCATGAAGGTGGAGCTCTTCACATCCATAGATAAGAATTTACACGGACATAATTTCCAAAGCTCTTTGTGTTTCGTCACTCAGATTGGAAACTTGCTTCCGACAGATTGAAAAATCCAAATGCAAAACCAAAACTGATAAAGCTAAAGAAAAACCCACTTGCCTTATAAAAGGTGTGTGGTTTGATTGTGGTGGAAGTCGCTCCTCTGCTCGCGTCCTAAGAGTTTGACATTCCTCTTTGGACTGTGTCCCAGTTCGCTGCTAAGAAAAAGTTCCACGTTGTGCAATATCCTTTTTGATGTCGTCCTCACCTGTGGTATGTTTTGGAGAATTCATCCTTTCGGATGCTCTCGACAAAGACTGAGATAAAACTCGTCAGCATAAAAATGCAATTTATGGGAGACAGTGTCTTTTACCGTGTTGACACTTAATCTTTCTTCTTGACATTTGACGTCAACTCGATTGGTTTGACGTAAAGCAAATAAAGCTTATGTATTGTGTTTGCAATATAATCTTCAAAGTACTCTTCATTTGATGTCGAAATAAATAAAAGTTGATGCATTGTGCTGATATTTCTCTTGATGTCGTTTTTGATGTTCTTCTTGATGTTTACTTTTATCAAAATAAAAGAATGCAGTTGATGCCGATGGATAAATATTTCTCTTGAGATGCACGATTTCCTTTTCTGGCAGTGCATGACTTCTTGGAGGGCATCAATATCTTCCCGCGATGCATAAATCTCTGCGAGGTATGAAATCTTCTCGCGATGCATAACTTTCTGCCAGGCATGAAATCTTCCCACGATGCATTGCTTTCGACGAGGCATGAATATCTTCTCGCGATGCATGATCTTCCGCGATGCATGAATATTAAATCGCGATGCATGAATATTGACTCGCGATGCATGATCTTCCGAGATGCATGAATATTAACTCGCGATGCATGATCTTCCGCGATGCATGAATATTAACTCGCGATGCATAACTTTTTGCGAGGCATGAATATCTTCTCGCGATACATAACTTTCTGCGAGGTATGAAAATCTTTTCGCGATGCATAAATATTAACTCGCGATGCATGTGTATTAACTCGCGATGCATGAATATTAACTCGCGATGCATAACTTTTTGCGAGGCATGAATATTTTCTCGCGATGCATAACATTCTACGAGGTATGAATATCTTTTCGCGATGCATGAATATTAACTCGCGATGCATGTGTATTAACTCGGGAAGCATGATCTTTCGCGATGCATGAATATTGACTCGCGATGCATGCTCTTCTGCGATGCATGAATATTAACTCGCGATGCATGATCTTCCGCGATGCATGGATATTAACTCTTGATGTCATCCCTGGTACCAAATGAAGATAGTGCTTCAATTGAGCAACATGTTGATCTTCTGGGTGCCTTCTAGATAATCATGTCGTCTCAATTGACTATAACGGTAAAATGACTTCTAGATAGTATATCGTCTTGATCGACAATAAAATAAATGACCCCTCCGGGTAATGCATTGTCTTGATCGACAATAAATACATGGCTCCTCCGGTAGTGACATTATCATATCTGACATTATGATGCAGATGACGTCCTATAAGGGAACCGTAAACTTTTTTTTTTTTTTTGAGATTTTCGCTTGATTCACCTTCGAATCTAGCTAGACGTTCCTTATAGCCTTCATATTGTTGGAAATTGACTGAGATAAACATTCATTATCCCTAGTTTTCGGTATAAGCAATATAAAATGATTCCTACATCTATAGAAACTCTACTAAATTTTGAGAGAGCTTCCTCCTCCTGTCGACTTCTCCATATTCATCGATCGGAGGAATTGCTGATATCGAAGCAAAGCTATAAACCGTGATACACTCAAACTTACTTCTCAAATAAGAAGTATAGTGGTCGTATCAAGTAAATAACCCAACTACTGAGGTTGGGGTCGATCCCATGAGGAAAATGGTTCAGACTTAACTTTATTCGATTATTACTTTTATTTAGTCAATTATTCTCCGAAAACAAATAACTAAAAAGGGGAGTTTTGATTAATAAACGTAATTAACTAAATTAAAGTAATCAACTAGCAGGTTCAAGTATTGGAGTTTAATCAAGTGATGAGAGTAACTAGGGCTTAAGTGTTCCCCACAAGCTCCTAACTCGATAATTCTAGCTATAACAATTCTTTCCTAATATCTTGCATGTAAAGTGATAAGTTAGGTATTTCTAAATCTTTGGTCCGGCATCTAGAAAATCTCACTCCGTACCTTGGTCCGTCTACGTGTGTTGCTTTACTAAATCTTATCTTTACCTCATATTAAGCATCATAATCGATATTTGACTAAGTTGTTACTTCGTACCAACAGACACTAGCCTATTAGATAGTATACACTAAATTTACGTTGATAATTCTTTTCCTATTATCTACCTCCTTGGTCCGGAAAGTAGCATTAAGGCGCGTTCTAACGTTGGCCATCCGTTAATTAGACTTATAAGCGAAAGAATTATCAATACATGCAAGACACTATTCTAGAATTGTTATTTTAGCTAGATTTTACCTTGTTATTTACGCATGGTTCCCATAACCCTAGTTATGGAGTTTAGTTACCCATGGTCAGAATCACACAATTCATATTAATAATATAAGAATTCATGCACTTACTTTAATGAGAAGGAAGAAAATCCAGAAATTTACTTGAATAATTTACAAAAACACTAACAATCGATTCCAGAAAAGTATGATCAACTACCAAAATCAATAGTGCAATACTTAAACAAGAGAACTAAAAAAAAATCCAAAAGTGTAACCCCCAAAACAAGGTTTTTCGGACTATTTATAATAAAATAAAACCTAATAAAAGAAGGAATCTAATTAAGGAAAATCTGTCCAAAATGCGTCTGAGTCGACGGCCCATATGACGGATCGTCGTGGCCACGACGGACCGTCGTGGCCTCCGTCGCTCCATACTTGGACTCTAATCTCTTCTGCTTCCTTCATCAACTCTGTTACCCTCGACGGACAGGTCTGACGGACCGTTTCAAGCACGACGGTCCGTCGAGGGGTTTCGTTCCACAATACTTAGAAACTTCTTGGAATTGGGTACTGGGACTACTCTATGACAATCACGACGAACAAGCAGGACGGACCGTCGTGGCTATGAAGGTCCGTCATGAGGATTCCATAGTCCCACACTTAGTAAGACTTCCCCATCTTCCTTAAGCAGCTACTCTCTTCTCACTACGGTGCCACCTAAGGACTGTCACAGTCGCGACGGACTGTCGTGAGCTCCGTAGGTGGTCACTTCTGCATTTCCTTCTCAAAACCTCCGCGTTCTCCTTTGGACAGATTTCCTGCAAATAAAGAGAAACCTACATAAAAAATCAATACAGAAAGGCTTTGGACACACACTAAACTTAAGGAAAAAGCATTAAAAGTATCGTAAAACCACGGTACACCAACACCCTCAACTTAAATTCTTTGTTTGTCCTCAAGAGACGCACTATGACTCACTACAAAATCTTTGTACAAGAATATCCATATTTTATCTTTCGCAATCATTTGGCTATCAATCCCGATCATTATCATTATGTTCATGCATGCTATCACTATTAGGCTTGAATTATGTGGATCAGACCATGACACAGACTCACTACGCACTGACACCTATCCTTTTCAATTTCTCACCAAGGTGCTAATTTTTCCGGTATTGCAACTAGTGTCCTCACTTCAAAATAACATCCTCATTTTTCATACAATGATTTCAGTTTGAGTATAAGGATTAATTTTAAACACTCGCTCTCAGAACAACTTCACAACTCATTTATACATATTGCCATAAGCTTGCCCTTATTTTCACTTCTTTAAGTTTGCCATAAAAATTCTTAGGATTACGATAGGACTTTCTTAGCTTATAACATAGGCTGAGGGTCAGGTAGGGTATATTTAGGTATACTTTAGTGACTTGTTTCCCTCCTTGACATATCGGCTAAGCGTACCACATTTTTATCGTTTTATTTCGCCCTATTTCTCAATTTTCTTTCACCTTGCTATTTTCCCTTTCTTCTCCTTATGTGTAAGTGACTCTTCTCTTTTCTTGTGTTTATTTTATTTTTATTATTATTATTATTATTATTATTTTTTAAATCACCTTTGTTTTGTTCTTTCTTCCTCTTTATTCTTTCAACCCCACTTTCCGGAGTATTTCTTACAACAGCCACCCTCAACTCATGATTTTACCATGAGTCAAGGTTCACAATACCCATGGTTGGGTCAGGGCCACGACAAGGTTGCTTTCTGCATTATCCACCCTCAACTTATGCTTTTGGCATAAACTGAGGTGCACATGTCCAAGGAGGTACCAGGGCCAACACATTGTTCCCAGAGAAGATCAGTTGTGGTGAAAAAGAAAGATCTATTTTAGGCTCAAATCATTTAGATCAATAACGGATTAACTTAATTTGGTTTTCTGTTATTTTTAGGCTCAAGATTGACTATTTCGAACAAGGGCCTATGATCCTTTCCTAATTGTTTATTTTGGCCTACTTTTAGTAAGACTAACTAGGCAAGTTCTAGCTCAGTATCAATGGTGGATCATTCGAATTTTCCTCACAGTCACTTGACATCTCGTTACACTACCAGATTATCAGACACCTAGTTCGAGTCTTAGATTCAGGATCATGCAGTAGTGTATCTCTATGTCATGCTTAGAGTCACACATTTATCAATTACAATGCCTAGTCATGCATCATTTTCATTACATCGGGATATCATTTCTGTTTTTGCCATCATGCTTCAGAGTTATACTATGTACACAAGATATAAACATGCCGGTTCAACAATAAAAGTAATCAGTCTCTTGGGGAAAAAGAACACAGGCAAGAAAACCCCAAAAGAGGATCGTGAATTGGGCTACTCAGACTTCACCCTAGCACTCACTTTCCATTTACCCCACCCCAACTAAAAGATATGCAATTGTCCCCAATGCATAAAAGAACCTAAAATAATCAAGTGGTAGGTGAAGCAAACCTGAGGCGCAAAGCGCCGGCGATCAGCAAGCTGGTGGGTCCGGTTTCCCGGAACCCATTCCCTCTGTAGTCTGGACACCCTCAGTGGTTTCCTTAGCAGCAACAGCACCATCAGTAGTGCCTCTCTCTGTCTCCCCAACTCTGGAACTAGACGCCCCAGCAGCCAACTCTATAGCCCTCAACGTACGGGCCTCCTCATCAGCAATCGAGGCTCTCCTTACAGCCTCTATCTCACGACGCTCCTTCTTTCTCGCCCTAGACTCATCCTCCTCTCGACCCCTGCGCCTCTTGGAATGAACTCGTGGGGGAGGTGGTGGCACTTCAGAAGTGGCGAATAAAGCAGCCATCACTGTGTCCTCAGCAGGATCTGCAGAAGGGGCCTCAAACTCAGGCACTTTAGCCTCTAGAATCGTGTCTAGATCCGCTCTCAAACTCTCAACCACAGCCTGAAGGGTCGACACGTCCACCGGAGGGGCTGGCCGGGCTAGCACCCACAACTCAAAAGCGTCCAAGCGTTGATGAACCTCCATGATCTTCCTCTCCGTGTGCTGGGCCATCTTCCGCTCCATGCGCTCATCCGCCTAAGCAATAGACCTCTGCATCCAAGGATGGATGTGATGCAGAAGTGTGGCCATCTGAGCCTCGAGTTTCTGGACCCTAGCAAGTGGGACCAGAGTGGTGGAAGGAGCCGAGCGAGAGGAGTTCGGGGAAGTGCTACTTCCCAGGATAGACTCGACCGGGGTAGTGTCAGTGGGCGCAGAAGTAGCCTGGGTAGCCGCTTGGGCGTGCTCTACTGTTTCCGCCAGGTTCTCACCAAGCGGAGGCACCTCTGGGCGGGGCCCTCTGTGTGGATCCAACTCATTGGCCTCGTCCTTGATGAGGCCGATATCAACATTGCCCTGCGGGGTCTTGAGCTGATCTATGTGCCAAATGGGCACACCTGCGGACCTGCATAAAGAAAACACCATGCACGGAAATGGGTAAGTAGTGGTGACCTTGAAGGCCCTCTCGTGCATGACCTCCTGTAGAAGCCAAGTGAAGTCAACCTCAAATCCCGCTATCATCGCTGCCATAGAAACTGCGCGATCCTATGTAACTATATTATCTACAGCAGTTGGGGAAAGGCAGTGGCGGACTATCAACCATAAAAATTTGGCCGTGAAGGTCAAGTTAGCCTTCTTGATGTCTCTCTTCGGCTCCAGTACCTAGTCGGCAGTCTCTCCATCAACATACAAGTGCTGGGCCATCCACCTCTTGGTGGTCTCACTCAGCGCTGGCTCACGCAAGAACCGTTTATCTTTAACAAGTTGGCATCGGTAGTCGAACTCGGCGGTGAGAGGGGTTCTAGTGGCATCAACATCCTCGCCGTATAGATACCGGCGGATGGCTGGCAAGGAGATGTCTACCCGCTTGCCGCGGACTCTGATATGATCAAGTGGGGCCTGTTTTGCGGGGGAAGCCTGCCTAGGATCGGAGAGTCGCCACATACGAGGTATAGAACTCTTGGACCAACTCTTCACTGTATCGGCCCAAAGCACGAGCCGTCCAATCTAGTCGGTGTCTGGTGAAGAGTGTATGGATATCCGGCATGGTGGGTAGACTCCCCGTAATGACCCGCCTGTCCAGTGTAAGGGTCCGGGTCATGACGCCCTTATCATTCAGCAGCTTGGCGTCGGAGTACACCTGATACTGCCCCTCGACACACCACCGGTTGGGATGGTCGGCAACCGGGGCGGGGACTCCAGTCGGTGAAGCTGGAGTGGAATCAGTACTGTTGGCCTCATAAAACGAGACAGACTGTGAAGCTGTGGCGGGCGCAGAGGCTTCCGCAGAACCGGAGACCTCCTCCGACCAAGATACTCCCAAGGATCCTGATGCTCTTTCGTCCTGTGCAGCTGACCCAAAAGGTGTGCCGGTTAGTGTGCCCTCCTCGTCAGACTGGGAGGCAGTGACTACGCCGGACGCCACCTTCTTAGGCGTGGCTCTGGTGGCGCGTGCAGGCCGTGCAGGAGTGAAAGTGCATGGGGGCACGTACTCGGGGGAACGCTCATCATAAGAGCCAATGACCAGTCGAGCAGATGGGGCGACGGACTTTGAACGCACTCGTGCGTAAACTCGATCTTCCTTTGGTGTCATAAGTGTTAGTACCTGTAAAGAATAACAATTAGTGCCAGTAGAAGCAAACAAGACATGCAAAGAAGAAAATAACAAACGTAAAACCAAAACTGGAATGGTATTGCTGTAGTGTCTACGAAGCACGACGGACCAATTGATGGCCCGTTGTGAGTATGACGGACCGTCATGGGGGTCCGTCATGAATTACTTAACAATATTTTTGGAGACTCTTAGAAAGAAAGTGTCTGACAGTCATGACGGTTAAGCAGGACGGACCGTCTTGGGCATGACAGTCCGTCGTAGAGGTCCGTCGTGGGACACTTAGAAAAAGTTTGGAGACCCTTAGGAATAGGGTCTCTGACATCCATGACGGTTCTGCAGGACGGACCATCGAGGGTACGACGGTCCGTCATAAATGTTCGTCATTGGACACTTAGAGAAAATTTTGAGACCCTTAGGAGTGGGGTCTCTCACAACTATGACGGTTGTGCAGGACGGACCGTCGAGGGTACGACGGTCCATCGTAAATGTCCATCATTGGACACTTAGAGAAAATTTTGAGACCCTTAGGAGTGGGGTCTCTGACAACCATGACGGTTGTGCAGGACGGACCGTCGAGGGTACGATGGTCCATCGTAAAGGTCCGTCAGTGGACTCTTGGGGAAAATAACTAGGGGATTGGTGGGACGGACCCCATGACGGTCCGTCGTGGGCACGACGGTCCATCGACGGGGTCTCGTTTTGTCCTTCATTGACAGAACTGAGGATGCCTCAATCGTCCCCTAAAATTTCAATTGAAAAGACTACATATCAACCTACACTTTCTAACCCAAATACCCAGCAAACTATCTAAGGCACTAATTTCTCGAGTTTTAACATGCTAATTTGGACGACTATCAACCTAGGTCAGAACAAGTTTCAGAAACATATTCCCCCCTTTTTGATGTAGTTAACACACCACCCACAACAATTTTACTATCTAAGGCACGTAGGATGAACGGGGTGAGTTCTTTAGCAAGCAATAGGGGTCAAAATTCAAATACCCAACATTCAGATTCAGGTTTGTAGTATGTGAAAATAATAATGAAATGTAAATGGGTTAGAGATCAGAAACACATACCTTAGACTTGGAGAAGATGAAACCGGGTGAGGCACACAACTATGAAGATCAGCAGAAGAACAGTAGACTCCGACCAGCAGAATACTTTGAAGAAGCAGGGAGATTGGGAGAGGGAAGATTAGGGGAATTTGGGAAGGGATGGTGAATCAGCAGTTTGGGAAGAGAATGAGAGTGGTAGGGAGTTGAAAATAGAGGAAATGGGAGAAATGAGGGAATGAAACGGTTGAAAAAAAGAGGTGGGAAGTTAAAAGGTTTAAAAACTTTTAATATTCGTCGGTCGGGTCGGGTCAGGTTGATGGGTATTGATGCGACGAGTCCCCGTCGACGGTCCATCACAGGGGTGACGGTGCATCATGGGCTCCATCATGGGTGCCCTAATTTAAAAGAAATAGACAAAGTTACCTGGCACGACGGATTCCTGCGACAGTCCATCGCATGCGTGACGGTCCGTCGATGGACCCGTCAATGAGTGCTTCAGACCAATTTTCTGCAGATTTTTCTGGTGATGTGCTACCTGCAAATTTAACACCCATTAAGCTATTCTTTATGTATTTGACTGGACACTTAGTGGACTGGGACCCTAAACTACGCTCTATCCAACACTTCTAACAAAACGGAAAACAAAAAAATGCGACTATTACTAGAAAGTTATAACAAAAAACTATAGTTGGCTTAGAGGATACATATTGAGTTGCCTCCCAACCAGCGCTTGATTTAACGTCGCGGCACGACGGAGGACACTCGATTACTCAGACTTCATCAAGATTGTATGCCTCGATCACTTCATTCGCCGATTCAGCATGCCCCAGATATATTTTGATTTTGTTTCCGTTCACCTTAAATCGCACACCCTCCTTGTTTTTCAACTCAACCGCTCCGTGAGGGAATAGTTGGGTGATCAAGTAAGGGCCAGTCCATTTGGACTTGAGTTTGCCCGGAAACAAGCGCAACCTAGAATTGAATAAAAGCACCAAATCCCCAACCATAAAATCGCGTTTCTCAATCTTTTGGTCATGGTACTTCTTCATCTTTTCTTTGTAGAGGGCTGAACTTTCATAAGCTTTTAGGCGAAATTCATCGAGTTCATTCAACCCATTTAACCTCTGTTCTGCAGCTTCATTCCAATCCATTTTCAAATTCTTCATTGCCCACATGGCTTTATGCTCTAATTCAATCGGTAGGTGACAAGCCTTCCCATATACAAGTTGGTATGGAGACATACCTATGGGAGTTTTATATGCTGTCCGGTAGGGCCCAAAGAGCATCATCAAGCCTCCTTGAGTAATCCGTTCTAGTAGCGTTCACCATTTTCGACAAAATCTGCTTGATCTCCCTATTTGACACCTCAACTTGCCCACTAGTTTGAGGATGGTAATGAGTGGCCACATTATGGCGAACCCCATATTTCTCCAATAATCCCTTAAATAATTTGTTGCAAAAGTGGGATCCCCCATCACTAATAATCGCCCTTGGGGTACCAAATCGAGAAAATATATTCTTTTTCAAGAACGCGGTGACACTCTTCCCTTCATTATTTGCAAGTGCGATACCTTCCACCCATTTAGACACATAATCAACCGCTACTAGAATGTACTTCATCCCATGAAAACTCACAAAAGGGCCCATAAAGTCAATACCCCAAACATCAAATAACTCAATCACAAGAATGGGATTTAAAGGGAGCTCTTGCTTTCTTGAAATGTCGCCATGTTTTTGGCATCTATCACATGCTTTGGCGAACTCATGAGCATCTTGATGAATAGTTGACCAATAGTAGCCACATTGTAAGATCTTATGAGCGGTCCGGATACCACTATGATGTCCACCTACGGGTGAAGAATGGCATGCCTCCAAAACACTCAACATCTCAACTTCTGGCACACAACGCCGAATAAACCCATCGGCACAACTCCTATATAAGTATGGTTCATCCCAAAAGAACTTCTTCACATCGTACATGAACTTTTTCCTTTGATGAAAGGACAAGTCCGGTGGAACAATATCGCTAGCCAGATAATTCGCAAAATTTGCGAACCATGGAATCAAGTCTTGAGAGGCAGCCAATACATGCTCATCAGGGAAAGTATCATCAATATCAATCTTATCCCCCAACTCTCTCATTGCTTTATCTTATAATCGGGACAAGTGATCAGCAACTTGATTCTCGGTCCCTTTTCTATCTCTTACCTCAAAGTCAAATTCTTGCAATAGTAATACCCAACAAATCAACCTAGGTTTCACATCCTTCTTTTCCATGAAATATCTCAAAGCATAATGATCAGTATGCACTATAACTCTAGTGCCTAGCAAATAGGAGAGAAATTTCTCAAAAGCAAAGACTACTGCAAGGAGCTCTTACTCAGTCACTGTGTAGTTCTTTTGGGCTTCATTGAGGTCTTTACTAGCATAGTAAATGGGATGAAGGATTTTGTCCCTTCTTTGTCCCAATACCACACCAAGAGCAACCCCACTAGCATCGCACATCACCTCAAATGGACTACTCCAATCCGGAGAAATAATGATAGGTGCAGACACCAACTTTTCTTTTAACTCGCTGAATGCCTTAAGACAGGATTCATCAAAATAAAATTTACAATCTTTCTCCAGCAATTTGCACAATGGATGCGCAATTTTTGAAAAATCCTTGATGAACCTCCGGTAAAAACCTGCATGCCCAAGAAAGTTTCTCACACCTTTTACAGAAATAGGTGGGGGGAAGTCTCTCTATTACTTCGACTTTAGCTCGATCAACCTCTATACCCTTCTCTGAAATGCGATGACCCAATACAATACCTTCTTTAACCATGAAGTGGCATTTTTTCCAATTTAGTTCAACATTGCAGTCTTCACACCTCTTAAGAACCTCAGATAAATGACTCAAACACCGCTCGAATGAGTCACCAACCACAGAAAAATCATCCATGAACACCTCAATAGTATCCTCCACCATATCGGAGAATATCACATCATACATCTCTGAAATGTGGCGGGTGCATTGCACAACCCAAACAGCATTCTCTTGAACGCAAAGGTCCCATATGGACGAGTAAAGGTGGTTTCCTCTTGATCTTCTGGTGCAATAGAAATCTGATTATACCCCGAATAACCATCAAGAAAACAGTACCACCCTTTTCCGGCAAGTCTATCCAACATCTGATCCATGAAGGGATAGGAAAATGGTCTTTTTCGGTCCATGCATTTAATTTTCGGTAATCCATACACACACTCCATCCAGTCACCGGTCTCATTGGAACAAGTTAATTTTTTTCATTGGGGACCATAGTCATTCCACCTTTTTTAGGTACACACTAAACAGGGCATACCCAACTGCTATCAGCAATCGGATATATTACGCCGGCATCCAACCACTTAATAATTTCCTTCTTCACTACCTCTTGCATAGGTGGATTTAAGCGTCTCTGGTGCTCAATACTCGGCTTATGATCGGGCATGAGTTGGATTTTATGAGAACAAATACCATGAGGGATCCCAATAATATCCGCAATAGTCCACCCAATTGCTCTTTCGAATCTTTTTAACACTTTCACCAATCTCTCAACTTGTTGTACATTCAGATCTGATGCAATGATTACCGGCAAAGTGTCACGATTTCCTAAGAATTCATACCTCAGATAAGGTGGGAGAGCTTTTAGTTCTAACTTTGGAGCCTCCTCTATAGATGGTTTCGCAAGTGGAGACTCGCGATTCTTCATGTCTAACTCATATTTCTTCGGTTTAAACCGAACATCACCTCGATCAAGTGCCACGACCAATGACCCATACTCTTCAATGCAATCGCTATCAAAATTCTTGATCACTGCCGCTAGTGCTTCTATACCCAGACGTTCTTCTATTTGTACCTTAGTTGACTCTTCAACTTTGTAGGATATGGCAGATACCGATTGGAGCTCACCACTCTGCCTCATGGACCTACAAATGTTGAAGGTCACTTCTTCATTGTTCAACCGAAATTTCATCTATCTATTTTCCATATCAACCAAGGCTCTACCCGTAGCAAGGAACGGCCTCCCAATAATAATAGGCACCTCAAAATCAACCTCACAATCAAGAATAACAAAATCGGCCAGAAAATGAACGACTCCACTTTTACTAGCACATCGTGGAGTATACGAATAGGCATTTTTACTGTTCGATCGGCCATCAGTAGCCGCATCGCAGTGGGCTTTGGGTCACCCAAACCCAACTTCTTGTAAATCGAGAGGGGCATGAGATTTATGCTTGCCCCAAGATCATATAATGCTTTTGCAAAATGTAATAACCCGATTGTACAAAGAATATTGAAAGCACCCGGATCTTCTTTCTTTTGCACTAGAGATCTTGTAGCAATAGCACTACAGTGCTGCATTCTATAATCATCCTCAAAAGTGACCGATCGTTTCTTCGTAACCAGGATTTTCATGAATTTGGCTAACCGGGCATTTGTTCCAGAGCTTCTACCAAAGGGACATTGATGGAAAGCTGTTTTAACATAGTTATAAAATGCCGGTATTTACCATCCTCGGTCTTTTTCACTAGTATCTGTGGGAAGGGAGATGGTAGTCTAGGCATGGAAGTTACCTTTTTAGGCACTTCAACATCTTTTCCCGTGTTGTCTTTTAACTCACCACTAACCTCCACCACCTTATCATTATCTCTTATCACCTTTTCTACATCAGACGGCAATGGTGGGTCAATGGTTTGCTTACCACCCCGAGTAGTGATTGTCATACAGTGTCTATCATTTTTTTGATTTTGGACAGTGTTGCTAGGGAGAGTGCCCGGTTGCCGTGTGTTCATATTTGCAGATAATTGGGCCATTTGCAACTCAAGCTGCTTAATCGAGATTGCATGTGTATCAACTTTCTTCCCAATACCTGCTAAGTCACTCTTTAACTCTTAGTTGTTCATCACTAGCATCGAACCTCATCATCATTTTGTGCAACATATCCTCAACTAGCGCCATACTACCTCCACCATCCCTAGGAGCAACTTCACGATTTTGAGGAGGAACATAGGGCCCACTCCTGTCATTTCTGTTACCATATTTACCCCTGTTGAAGTTGTTGTCATGGTTGTAATTCCCATCTCGAACATAATGACCCTCGCGGTTATAATTACCATAGTTCCGACCTTGGTTTCCTTGACCTTGGTGCCAATTCTCCTGATTGGAGCCTTGGGCGTTCGATCAGAAACCCCCCGTCTGCTCATTCACCGCATAGGAATCCTCCTCTTAATAATATTCATCATTTGGCGGTGGTGGTTTAGACAAGTAGTTCACTGCATTTACCTTTTCTGCACCCCAGTGACATGTTTTAATACCAACCCAAGCTCAGTTCTCATCTGAGCCATCTCTTCACGAATCTCGTCTGTGGCTGGGTTGTGTGCGGATTGCACTGCGAAGGTGTTTCTTCCAGTATCTGACTTCCTAGTACTCCAAACTTTATTATTCCGGGAGATTTCTCTAGCTTTTCAGCAATCTCGGCATAAGGACACTCCACATAAGAACCACCCGCTATCGTATCCAACACCACTTTATTATTATCATCCTGTCCCCGATAGAAGTATTCTTTCAGTGACTTACCATCAATGTGGTGGTTGGGGACACTTCTCAAGAATGAAGTGAACCTATCCCAAGAACTGCTAGAGGAAGAATTTCATTCCATTCTCTGTAGGAGACCTTGAACTCTCGGTTGTAAGTGGCGTAGAAGTTCGCATGTCCAAATCTGATATAAAGATCTCTGAATGCTATGTGGGATTCTTGGCACCAGTAGGCAATGTTTTTCCCCAAACCGAAACAGTCTGCAATATCTTCTACAGAAGGCTTGTTAGGGATAAAAATGTCTTCTTGTTTTCTTGCCTTTCTCTCTATCCCAGTACCTATTGTGTCTATGCAGTCTCTGATCTGTTCCAAAGTCGGGGTATTTTCAGCGGTTTCAAATCGGAACACCATTTGTTGGCTATCCCAGTACCCTGTGAAGAACTCAACCAATTCCGGCCAACCGTTCATGTTGATCAATTTCATCAAAGCACCCACGTATTTGTTGAGGATTCTTCTATGATCCCCGTCGCGATTGTCGTGCAATATTTTGAGTTGGGGTGGTGCTGCTATGTTCATATCGAACCTTGGAAAATGATTCATATCTACAAAACAGAAACTAGTTAGGTTTACCCACCCCAAATTGGTTTTCACACGTACATCATTCAAATGTCAAATAAAATGATGTGTCATGAGGTCGGAGACCTTGGACACGGTTTTGGCAGTTTTCTACTAAATGGACTTAATACACCTTGGGTATTAACCCAACTTAGGCTAATGATTAATTTTTTGTTTTGGTTTCGCTCTAGCTTAGGCTTACTAGAATAGTTTTCAAATCGACGGTTACCCGGGTCGAACAAACAACGGGGTGAAACTACAAAACGACGTCGGATGACCGCATTCCAACTATTCGTTTGATACTTCGAAATGAAACTCTTGAGTATTTCTGAAAAAAGCCGTGGAAAGCCATGTAACTTTTATTTTTCCTAATGCAAACTATTTTCCAATTGGCGGAAAGATGCCGTGATATGCAACATTTAAAAAACTAAGGTAAATTAAACAAGTAAATAATTTATCACAAATTGCCAAATAAAGTTAGTTTTAAGGTTAGAATCCTCCTAATCCCTAGCGGAGTCGCCATTTCTGTTTTAATCGAAAAATATTATTTATAAGTTTTAGACTTTTTAGAGTCGCCACTTAATTTTTTGAGAAAAATCAAGAAAACAATAGTTTTCAAAAGACTTAAACAGGAAAAATCATTTGAAAACATAAAATGGATTCGGAGATTCAGATTTATATTTTACGAAGGTGTTAGGCACCTAAAATATCCGCTAAAATACGATTTTCCAACAACTAACACATTTTGGCTAAAAGCTTGTTTTGAATCAAAGTTATTTGATATTTGAAAGGGGAAGTATTAATTATCATCAGTTTTTTTCTTGCAAAATATAAACTGATTTAGTCGTCGTTGATTAAATTATTTTAACAAAAATAGTGTTTTTGCGGGGATTTGGATTCTTCAACTTTAAAACTAATAGCACATAAATATAAACAAATAGACGATGAGGCAGAAGAGAAAGAGAGAGAGAGAGAGAGAGAGAGTAGGAGAGAGAGATTGGGTCCAACCCGTATTTTGTCCGCCTTGACCGAAATTTGGACCCCCTATTTTTGGGTTTTTGACCCGTTTGTTTTGGGCCTTTGGCCCACTTCTTGTACCTGTCCTAAATTCTAATAATACAGTAAGTAAATAATTAAATGGGCTTAGGCCCAACAACAAAAAAATACAAATTTTAAGGAAAGAATAAAATTTGGGTCCTAATGACCCAATTTTCTTCAATTCTTCAAATGACTCTATATTCTTCAATTGGGGGCCTGTTCGTCGATTTCGTGGCTTGTTGACTCGATAAGGAATTTTGAGCCTTGGGCTTGACAAGAAAATGGCCAGGAGATAATGAAACGAGTCCAAATTGGACTCCACAAAGCATCACATGTAAAAAAAAATGGATGAAACAAAATAAGTACTCTCTTGAAGGTTTTCTAAAAAAACATGTTACTTGAAAACATTACTCAATGCGTATGTTGGAAAGAATATTATAATTAACAAGGTATTTCAACTTCCAGTTGGCTCCCAAACAGAAAACAAGGACATGTTTACATTAAAAAATGTGAAAATCCGGAAGGTATTGACAAATCCACATGCATGAAGCAAATTAAAATAAAACCTTGAGTCCTACTTCCCCGATATGATAGAGTTAAATCAAACTACATGAATACTTAAGTCATATGATATTCTAAGGAACAATAGGTAATTAGCTTTGGAAAGGAAAATGAGTTTAGCACTTGGAAATTTCAAACAGTGACATGATTGGATTAACTGCACGAGTTTTATTCAATTTTTTTTTCTTTTTCACATAATCAACTAGTATATCACAATTAGAACAAAAGGTAATAAACAAACTAAAACAAGAACATTTCATATGTTGCTTAAGAGAGGAGTAAGATTCACACCGATTTTCTTGTACGGAGAGGCAATCAAATTAACATAAAATTAGTACGTCATAACGACATTTTACTACCAAAAGGGGTCGATATCTGAAACTTAAATACTAAGCAAATCATCAAAGTCAATGACTAAACAACAAGTAATCAACTGGGAACTCAAGAAAAGAAATTGATCAAACACATAAAGCAAAATTTAGATTAAGATAAGCCCTTTGTATTAGCTATAACACAGTGAACAAATATTACGATAAGAGAAGCCACTACCATGTATACAATTATGAGAACACATACTTTCGATACGATCCAATTTCAGAAGACTTGAAGAGATCAAGATTAAGAACACGCAGTCGATGAAACATGAAATAAACTGAGAATGCAACCAGCTAGACTCTTGAAAATAACAGAACCTCACAGTGAACACAGATTTAGTGACAAAACTGGAATGAACTGAGATGGACAGAGAGGATGGAGTAGCAGCCATCCAAATAAATGCACAAATTGAATAGTACTCTGATGAGTACGAGAACATGTTGATACTGACTCGAATGACCAACTTCAAAAGGATAAAACATACCAGTGTTCGAAATATGACATAAATAATAATCAAGCTATATTAGAATGGATAGAAAACTATAATATTGCTCCATTCGAAGATGTTGTAACGTTACGAATCAAACGGAAGAGAACATCATCCAGAACATGAGCAAACAGAGAAGAAACAGAACCAAACAGTCATCAAACTCAACTCAAACCAAAAGAACATAGACTATCCAAGCAGAACTAGATCGAGAATCTACTGACTTTTCAGAACAAAACCAAGCTATATTGGAACTATGAAGTGAATTTAGAATAGCATTCTATTGCTTCAATCACAAAACTCATAACACTCTTAACTTAAAAAAAAAAGAAAAGATAAAGCGTAGAAGAAAGTCATTTTTACCTCTTTTGGAGCAGCGAGCTAAGACAACGAATTCGACCAGAACTTCCACCAACTAATCCTCTTATTCGTTGTTCTTGAGAAACCTTAGCAGTGTTTCCAACTAAACTTTAGAGTTCTTTCTATTCTATCGCTCAAACTTCACACTCAAAAGAAAAAAATTCACTCTTTCGATTACATATCTTGCCTCCAAAGGGAAAGTAAAATCTCTCTTTTAGCTCTAAATATTTCTCCTTCAGAAGAACCTTTTTCTAAAAAAATCTAAACCCCATAAATTTCTCAAGAATCTCAAAAAAACTCTCCGAAAAAAAATCTCTGAAATCCCCCCTTTTCCGTGAACAAGATGAAGTATATATATCCCAAAAATTAGGGTTCGGAAGAGGTGGGAAAAGATAAGGAATCCGATTCAAGGCCCATGAACCTAGGAATTCAAAAATCAAAAACCTTCACCAATTTGGACAGACCACTTTTCGGGAATTTCAGTTCATTCCCAAAAGGGAATAGCGAAATCAACGTCTGAGTATAACTTACTCGTCCTTGGCAGGCAACGTGGATCGATCCCACAGCCCCAAGGACGATTTCACGTGCCTTGTGTGCTGCGTAGATCGTATGAACTGCAGAAGACGTTGGAGAAAACGACAAGGGAACGTACTGGGTACATGCTGCACGCGCTTCTTTGCTGCTGCCTCGTGAATTCACAATTTTTTACGAAGTTGTACGCGCCGAGTTCCCTCGTGAATTGCTGGCGTTTGATTTTATTGCGTATCTCTGCCTGGGAGTTGATGGTCGCTGCTGGGATTGCACGCGAAGAGGAAGAAGGAGAGAGCGTGGGCGATTTTGTGTCGCATGAATTGTAATTAGTTGTACGCGCTTCTTTCTTTGTAGGAAAATTGGTCGGGTCAGGAAATAAAGGGCTGGGTCGAGGAAAAATGGGTCTGGGATTTTAAAACGGTTGGGCTGATTTTTAAAAAAAAGGAAATTAAATTTGGAGATGGGGGTTGGGCTGAGCGAAAAGAGGCCCAAAATAATTCTTTGTAAAAAAAATCAAGTTAGAAAGTGGAAACCCACATAAATTCCTAATTACCGTTAAAATGTATTCGATTGATTTAGTCACGAAATGATGAATTTATATACTTTAATTAAGGATATTCTTAGCATCAATGGAATAAAATAATCGACTTAAATATAAAATAATTAATTTAAACGTGTAAAATATTATATGACTAAACTAAAGATCTTTTTGAGATGATTTTCAAATATTTAGAGAATGCTAATTATATACATATATATGTTGTGTATATATATATATATATATATATATATATCAAAATTTGCAAAACTATAAAATTACATAAAACTAACTTGAAACTAAGCTGATTTCATAAAGTTGATTATTTCAAACAGTTTGAAAATTTAAGAAGCTCGATGATTAATTCATATCGGGGAGGGTCAAAATTGGGTGTAAACAGAACCTTTTCATAAGAAAGGTTCTCATCAACTCCTAACCCCTCAACAAGAAGGATGTATGCTGGATCACCTAGACACTTCTTGAGCATTGAAACGTGAAACACTGGATGAACAGAAGCCAAATCTTGAGGTAACTTCAATTCGTAGGCCACATTCCTACTCGCTGCAAGACCTCATAAGGACCTATATACCTCGGACTCAACTTACCTTTCTTACCAAACCTCATCACCCCTTTCATAGGTGATATCTTCAAGTAGACTTGATCACCCACCTCAAATTCTAGAGCTCTCTTTCTGTTGTCTGCATAGGATTTCTGACGACTATAAGTAGTAGCCAATCTCTCTCTAATTATACTCACCTTCTCCATATCCTCATGTACGATCTCAGGGCCAAGTATGGAAGATTCTCCAACCTCAAACCACCCAAAAGGAGACCTACATCTTCGGCCATATAGTTCTTCAAAAGGTGCCATCCCAATGCTGGAATGGTAGCTATTATTGTAAGAGAACTCTATCAGCGGCAACTGATCATCCCAACTCCCCTTGAAGTCAATAACACATGCTCTCAACATGTCATCATGGGTCTGGATGGTACGCTCTGCTTGTCCATCCGTCTGCGGATGAAAAGCAGTACTAAGCTTCACCTGTGTACCCAATCCCTTTTTGAAAGACTTCAAAAAATGAGAAGTAAATTGGGGTCCCCTATCCGAGATGATAGACAGAGGTATCTCGTGCCATCTCACTATCTCATCAATATAAAGCTTGGCATAATCTTCAGCCTTGTAAATAGACTTCATAGGTATGAAGTGAGCGGACTTGGTCATTCTGTCAACAATAACCCAAATGGAATCATGTAGTTTCCTAGTCTTTGGCAGACCAACCACAATATCCATATTGATGGCCTCCCACTTCCATGTTGGAATCTCAATCGTCTGAGTGAGACCCCCAGGCTTAAGGTGTTCTTCTTTAACCTGTTGGCAATTTGGACACTCCTCTGGGAATTTAGAGATATCTCTCTTCATGACTTCCCACCAATAGACCTCTTTAAGGTCATGGTACATCTTGGTGGCACTTGGATGAATGGAATACCTGGAACCATGAGCTTCTGCCAAAATATTAGACCTCAAATTATGAACATTGGGTACACATAACCTGTTTTGGTACCTGAGTACACCATCCCCTCCTAGGGAAAACGATCCATTAAACTTAGTCAATACTGAGTCTTTCAACTCCATGATTACTGGGTCGAGATGCTGATTGGCTTTAACATCTACGACAAATGAGGATTTGGAACTTGAGTCAACCGAAACACCCCCACTTGGTGCATCTGCCGTCTTACACCCAATCTAGCCAATTGGTGTACCTCTTTAACCAGCTCCTTCTTATCTTCATCAATATGCGACATGTTTCCCATGCTCAATCGACTCAACGCATCAGCCACTACATTGGCCTTACCCGGGTGATAATAAACACTCATGTCATAATCTTTGAGCAGTTCTAGCCATCTTCTCTGACGAAGGTTAAACTCCCTCTGTGTAAAAACATACTGAAGACTTTTATGGTCAGTATATACATTAACATGTACACCATATAAATAATGTCTCCAAAGTTTTAATGCGAACACCACAGCAGCTAACTCAAGATCATGAGTAGGATAGTTCTTCTCGTGGATTTTCAACTGCCTCGATGCATATGCAATCACCTTGCCATCCTGCATAAGAACGCATCCCACACCTACCCGGGAAGCATCACAGTACACCACATATCCTGCACCACTCCTCGGCAACGTGAGAACTGGGGCTGAAGTGAGTCGTTCTTTGAGCTCTTGTAAGATCTTCTCACATTTTTCAGACTACTCAAACTTTACCTTCTTCTTCGTCAAGGCTGTCAATGGAGCATCAATAGTGGAAAAGCCTTCCACAAACCTGCGATAGTAATTGGCCAAACCCATAAAACATCAAATATCGGTAGGAGTAAGGGGTCTCGACCATTTCTTCACTGCCTCAGCCTTTTTAGGATCAACTTCTACACCCTGGTCGGTCACAACATGACCAAGGAAGGTCAGTAATCTAAACCAGAATTCACATTTGCTGAACTTTGCATACAACTGATGTTTTCTGAGTACTTGCAATGTCTTTCTTAAGTGTACTTCATGCTCTTCTCTAGTCGTAGAGTATATGAGAATGTCATCTATGAATACTATGACGAAGGAATCAAGGTACTCACGGAATAATCTATTCATAAGGTCCATAAATGCGGCTGGTGCGTTAGTGAGATCGAATGACATGACCAGAAATTCATAATGCCCATATCTAGTACGGAAAGTCATCTTAGGGACGTCTTCCCGCCTCACTCTAAGATGAGGATATCTTGACCGAAGGTCTATGTTGAAAAAAAAACTTTAACCTTGGAGTTGGTTAAATAAATCGTTAATTCAGGGAAGAGGGTACTTATTCTTTATAGTGACTTTGTTGAGTTCCCGATAATCGATGCACATTAAAGGGTTCCATCCTTTTTCTTTACGAACAACACTGGAGCACCCCATGGGGATATTCTCGGGGTGATGAAGCCCTTATCAAGTAGATCTTTTAACTGCAACTTCAACTCTTTGAGCTCAACTGGTGCCATCCTATACGGGGGAATAGAAATTGGCTTGGTGTTGGGATCTAAATCAACACCAAAGTCAATCTCACGTTCAGGATGGATTTCTGGTAAATCCTCCGGAAAGACATCTGGGAACTCATCACTATTGGCACTGAGTCTATGGAAGGAACTTCTTGATCTAAGTCATTGACTCTAACTAAGTGGTACAAATACCCCTTAGCTATCATCTTATTGGCCTTCAAGTGTGAAATAATTTGGCCGACTGGACTTGAACCATGCCCTTCCCACTCCCGCTCTAACTCATTTGGAAACTGAAACCTCACTACCCTGTTTCGACAATCTATTGTGGCATAATACTTATGGAGCCAATCCATATGCAAGATTATATCAAAATCGATCATGGCTAATTCCACAAGATCAGCGTGAGTGACTCTATCAAGGATGTTAATTGGGAAATTTTTATACACTCTTTATGCTCTAATGCCGTCTCCTGTGGGAGTACTTACTAGAATCGGCTCATGCCAGATTTCAGGAAACACATCAAACCTACTAGCTATCAAAGGAGTAACAAATGATAGAGTGGATCCTGGATCTAAAAATGAATACACTGGGAAATTAAAGACATGCAACGTACCCGTGACTACATCTGCTGACTTCTCTTGCTCTTCTCTACCTTTCAGCGCATAAAATCAGTTTCTCTTAGGAGGTTCGGCTGCACCATTTGCATTCGGCCAAGGCTGAGCACCTGCCTTGGCCTCATTCATCGTTTGAGGACAATCTCGGACCATGTGTCCAGTCTTGCCACACCCGAAGTAGGTGTTAGTACCTACTAAACATTCACCCCCATGAGGACGTCCATATTTACCACAAAGCTTGCTTTTTTGCTGGACTTTTTGATCATTGTCCTTTCTGGGGCCAGACTCATTCACTTTGGCATTCAAATTCCCTGAAGAAGCAGAATTACCTGAATGTCTCTTGAACTTATGCCTGTTCTGGACTCCAAATGAGCCCCTAACCGAGCTAGAACCAGTCTGATCCACAGTCTTAGGCTTCTTGCTTTCATGAACTCTTCTCTTACGATGGCTCTCCTCCACTTGCTAAGCATGCACCTTCAACCTGCCCAGTTCCATGCGATCATTCAACATGGCTGCCCGACAATCTTCCACTAGATCCTCCGACACGCCAGTCACAAACCTGCTCATTTCATCCCTGCTATTTGCCACCATAGAAGAAGCATACTTTGAGAGTTTAACGAATTTCAAGGAATACTCCTTGACCGACATACCTCCCTGTCTCAGGTATATGAACTCTTCAACCTTGGCTTCTCGTTGCTCTCTGGGGAAGAGTATCTCTACAAAGGTAGTCTTGAGAACATCCCAAGTGATGGGAACATCTCCACGTGCTCGGCTATCAGCCCACATCCGGTACCACATCCTTGAGTTGATATGCAGTCAACTCAGCCTTCGCCTCCTCATCTACTCCAATGGCACAAAGGATCTTGTGGACCTCATCCACGAACTTCTGGGAATCCTCATTGGTCTTGGATCCGTAGTAAACTGGGGGTTAATTCTGGTGAATTCCCTCGGCCTGCTAGCCATTGTGCTAGCATGATGGTTCACTCTGGGAGCACCCTCTCTCGCGGCTTGAGTTGTGATGGCTTGAGCCTGAGTAGTGATGTCATGTGCCATCTACAGCAAAGCATTCCTCACTTCACCATCGGTCAACCCAGTTGGATTGACAGGCACTTGATCAGCAGCAACTAGGGCTTGAGGAGGAACTTGATTTCCTCCAGCAGCTACCTCACCTACACTCCTGCTTGTATTTCTCCTCGTATTCATTATCTACATGTTGATACAAGGAGATAGTTAGATTCTTAATGACATAATTATGTCACAATTCCACATAGCACGATAAAGAGTAGAAGAAGGGAAAATTTCCTAAGCATTATGCAGTCTCTAATTGATGATAGTGGTGCACTTCACTACCATAACTTAGAAACTACTTAACGTGGTTGATATGAGCCTGATGTCTTGGATATTTAACTTGATGCTCTGATACCAAGTTTGTCACGACCCGAATTCTTGAATCCGATTCGCTACTGGCGTCGTTGACCTCAAGAACATCGCAGACAAGCCTCTTCTTGTATTTGTCACATTCATACGGTTAATTTTAGCGGAAAATTTAAAACTTTTTATTTATATTTGAAGTATACATAAACTTCATATAAATGCGTATTTGTATGGAAGTTCATTGCTCATCCATCAACCATCTAGTTATAGAAACATACAACATGAAAGAAATAGAATCTGGACTTGCCTAATTCGTAATAGGAAGGTCATACCAGGAATCTGTCACACATCATACACACATAGGTTCACATAACATACATTTCATGTTGCATATATTGTACATTTCCTATCCACGAGACCTTGGAATCATGTATGTAGCATTAAGACATCTCAAGTGAGGGCCCAACATATGGGACCGCAACTCGAGGGCCTCTTTTAGCAAACACAGAGTCTACTTCATTCGTTCATTCGTACTTCACATTATTCATTTCATATTCATAGGCTGATGTAAACACCAGCTATACCTAGGATGAAGTTTAAGACTCTCATCGGGATCATGAAGTGCAATAACCAAGAATGACCTAATGTCATTACTTGAGTCCGGTTTCACCTCCCGATTGTCTTGCACGAACACCTTTGGTATCATTCATTTCATTATCTTTTATACTTTGAGGAACTTCAACCTTAACCGACATAGATCATATGAGCATCATGAAATCCGGTGTCTCCCCCACACCAAAAAGAGGTGGAGTCACTGGCCAAAGTGAAACCAAAACATGCTAGCTTTATGGGTTCGAACCAAGCTAGTTCCCTATGGTGTCAACATAGTTCAAAGACTAGGAGATTTAGGTAGACCCATACCCACCTTGGTGGATAGTCTCATCTCATCAGAATTACGTGAACCTACGCCCTTCCCGAAAGAAGGTATCACCAGTCATAACTAGCCTATCGGTGCTCAGTTTAAAATTCCTATTTACATTCAACTCATACATCATCGAAGCTTGCTTCTAGCATGAGGTAGTCATAGCTCATTAGATGATTTCTCATCTCTTCTTTACGTATTAAGTGTGAATTGTCCTTACACTTACATATAGAATGTGATTGAGACTTGTCTCTTAATATTCAACACTCTCTTAGGTGAGTACTTTTGGTGACCTTTACTTAGGCTTAGTTGAGACTTGTCTCACCATTCATCTTAGCCGCTTATCATGTTGTCACCATTTTCATTAGCATCATAGTTTAACATAATTACTCACCTCATTACGTGAATGTTCATTTCTTCATCTTACTATTAACTTACATCGTATGCCATGAACATGGCCTTTAATGTACTTTAGACTTATGGTAGTACCCCTTTCGGGTTACACCATACATAAGGCTTACTTTCGTGATTTAAGTGATCTTAGAATTTACCCGTGTTCGAATCCCTTGGGTAGCATCTAAACTCTTGATTTATTTTCATTATGAGTGTGTGTCATACTTATGTGTCTTCACACATTCGACCAAGAGAATCCGAGTTCGATCCCTAGTTGCTGGGTTTTATTTTATTGTATGTAAGACTTATGTGCCTCACAATTTTTGGACAAGGGGATCCGTGTTCGAATCCCTTGGGCAGCATATAATTTTTGATCATATGTGAGACTTATGTATCTCACACATGTGGCCTTGAGGCCGGGTTTGATTCCCCTCCTACACCCAACATTAATCACTTTTTAATTTACTCAAGACCTCTTCGTCTAGTGCTAGAAACTTTAGGTCTCGGGTTCAATTCTTATGTGTAGCGTTTTCTTTATTTTAATTTAGCCGAGTCTTATCTAATTAACATTAGGTCCTCAAGTTCATCCTTCTTACACTTTAGTCTAGACAATTTGGTTTCAATTTTTATATCAACTTTAACCAATACTTTAGCCTAAACTTATGTCCATATATCCTTACCATTTATTTGTGCATTGATGTACATGGCCGAGAGTCTTAGACTCCAAAGAATCGTCAGATTAACATTTCGTTAAAGGACCATACATTCATTTTTCTTGTTCATGAACATCACGATTTCTTCTTGCATATTAAACACACAACATTACGTAACACATAATTCACAATTTTCTTCAGTAAACCGTAACAACATAATCACGGAAAACAGCATACTTGTGCACATGTATCATTCAACACTCGGACGTACATAAAAAAATCATAAACAGTCCGAGCACACACATTGCACATAATCTCAATTAGTCCTAAAATCATCTACCAGAAGTCATGCAAAAGCATGCATCAATCGTTCATTGGATCTAATGACAGGGGCATGCAATGGGGAAAACCTTAGTTTTTAGATTGGATTTGAACTGAGCCTTAGGGGACCCTTGGGAAAGGGACCAAGAGAGAAGAAAACCCATACCTTTTTCAGCTTTGACAACCAGCCACAAACACGTCCTAACCCATACACAAACCTCTCTTCCGAGCCTTGATTCTTGTTCACAAGTGAAGTTCTTTACGTGATTTCGTAAAACACTTAGGCGTACGAAAATTTCTTTTCGTTTTTGATGGATGAACGCCGAGAACTCTTAGAATAGTAGACTTATTTTATTTTTTTGTTTTTGAATTGCAAGGTAAAGTTGAGAAACGTTTGTAATTATATATAATGAATTAAGAGTGCACATTGAGTACACTCCTAGTAGGAGTCGTGCGCCTCTTCCCTTGGGGAGTTTGTTGTTGACTTATTCAACATAATTTAAATGTTAAAATCATATTATAATCTACATATTAAGTTACTACAATGCCCCTCCTGATTTTTGTCTAATTTAAAGTCATTTAAATCTTCCCTTTAGTGCCTCTAACTCGGCTTGAACCCGAGTGTGGAGATCCGGTCAAACTCGGGTTTGACCACCGAGCTTTGACCCATTTTTGACTAATTAAAAACCTTATTTTTAATTAAATATCAACCTAGTGTAATTACTCTACTACCCCTCGCCCCGAAATTACCTTTTTATCCCTAGAACACTTAAAACCTAGGACTAACCCTCTAAGTCCGGTTAAGACTCACCCGGGTGAATCCTAGTGTTTGGGGACCTAACATGGCTGGAACCAACCCTGCCTAGATCAAACAACTCACCAAGTTGGTTGGATTGGCTGGTTTATAGGTCCAAGGGTCTGGTGCCACGCGCATCAAGCCGTGTGAACCCGGTCTAACCTATGCATTCTAGGTACGTTTAGGTCTTACTTAGCATAGTCGTTTTTGGATTGTTACAGACATGATCATATGAACTATAAAACCACATAAACTCATTTCATAACATAAAAAACAACAATCATAAAGGGTTAAGGCTTACCATGACCATCAAATCCAGATTAGTTATCCTTCCTAGCTCCCATCCCATAGGAAGGGTTCTTCTTGGGAGCATTAGGATCTAGGGAAGCTTGATTGAAGTCTTTCCCTCTTGCTTTGAGGTTAGGGAAGTCCCTCATCTTGTGGCCTTTGCTACCACAACTAAAACAACCATCTGTTTCGGTAAGACACTTACCCGAATGTTGCTTTCCACAAGTAGGACACCTAGCCCTTTCAAAAGTGTGGCCACCACCTTGGGAATGATGGTTTGGAGCCATATCCTTGTTCCCCATGTAAGAATCTTCGTGATAGAACCTCTTCTTAGGCTTTTGGTGACTAGAATCATCCAACCTAGGCCATTTACCCTCTTGCCTTATCTCCCTAATTGTGGACTCCTCAATTTGTTGTGCATAAACCATGAGCCTAGAAATATCCATATCATCAAGAAGCATTGTCGTACGACACTCTTTATCCACCAAGCTAGACACTCCCATCACAAATTTTTTCATCCTAGCCCTAGGGTTGGCTACCATGGTTGGGGCATACTTAGAGAGTTGGGTGAGTTTGAGAGAGTACTCTTGCACACTTACTCCCCCTTGACGAAGGTTCATGAATTCAACCATATTCTTCTCCCTCCACTCTAGGGAAAAAAAACTTATCTAGGAAAGCCTCTTTGAATTCCTCCCAATCAACCGGAACTCTTTCTAAGGGTCTCTCACCTCTCCATTGCTCCTACCACACTTGAGCAAAATCCTTAAGTTGGTAAGCGGCTAACTCCGTTTTCTCCCTAGGGGTCACATACATAGCATCCACCACCTTGAAAACCTCACCTATGAAACCTTGTGGATCTTCATCCAGCTTAGTGCCATGAAAAGTGGGAGAGTTCATCCTCATGAAATCTCGAATCCTAGAAGCGGGTGTACTAGCATTTTGTTGGGGTTTAGCTTCTTGATTAGTTTGGGAAACAAAGTGATTGTTGACGACATGAGGTTGAGCCGTCATGAGTTGTGTCAAGTTTATTAGGGCATCCCTCAACTCCGCAATAGTCATATCACCCTCAACAAAAGGAGCTTGAGGCATAGAAGGCACTTAAGGCCCATGGGGTTCCGGAGGCACTTGAGGTTCTTGAAGAGGAACCTCCACATTCTCTTCCTCTAGGCCAACAATTGGAACTTGGTCAACACGGGGAGGGATCCTCTCATTAGCGCCACCTCCCTCCTCTCTTCTAGCGGTTGATCTCTTCGTATTCATGTCCTATAAACACAAAGTGAAGAGGTTGAGAAAAGACACCTTATAGAACTCAACTCTAAGGCACGACATTAGAATAGAGAAGAAAGTGAAACTTCTAGCATCCTATAGCCTCTTGTCCATGGATGTGTCGCGACTCACACCAATGAATAAGATACTAATAGATGTGGCTTGTGAGACTTTTAGAACCTAAACTATTTCCCAAAAACTTATGCTCTGACACCAAGTCTTTCACAACCTGAAAGTATCCCCTAGAAGCTAGGGATAACCCTCAGACCGTGACCGGGAGTTCTTGACCCTTTGGGGTCTCATACAAGCCCTGCAACTATCGTTCATTATATAAGACATGAAAAGTAGTGCGGAATTTAAAACTCTTCACGAATAATTAAATAAAAGAAGTCTTTCATAAATACTAGAGAATCTCATCATCACAAGCCAACTTTAAGACACGACATATAATCTTAGGGACACGACACTTTACGTTAAAAGAGAAATACATAATAAATCTTAATAATAAAACTAGGAAACATAGACTATGTCCTCGAATATATGAGGACATACCAAATCTTGAGAGAGTAGATTTCCCAAGCTTTACCTTCAACCTTCAAAAGCTTCCAACAACCTAAACTTATAAGGTATAGAAAAGTATGAGGTTAGTACAAACAATGTACTAAGTATGGCATATGCAAAATCATGTAAAAAGGGAAATTTTAGTAAAAATAAGCTTTCATGCCAAATAATTATAACATTCATGAATTTAGAAACAAAGCAACATAAGAAACATCATTTAATACTTAAATAAGGATTTCCATAATTTTAACCAAAATTAACACTTTATAGTGAACATACCAAACTTTACAGTAAACCCAATTTTCGACTTAACAGTGACTATTTAGGACGATACATTGAATCACTAAGACTATTATAGTGAACCAAAAAGATTCAAACAATGATGAACTTCCAAGGTATTGCCAATGTGGAAGTGAACTCATTTCCGTAGGAGTTTCCCTACCTAAGGATAATCCTAAGACTCTCCAAGGTAAGACATGAAGAAAACGTCTAAACACTTCTTTCAATGCACACCAAAGTGATCCTCAAGACTACTCCTTTCGGCTTACTCACCTCGGGAGAACAAGTCACCACTAAAATCAAAGCACATTAGAAGAACACCTAACAAAACACCAAAGTCTTCCTTTTTGGAATTACTACTTAGTGCAATGAGTAGATGGCGTCCCATACCACCACCTACCCTAAGTAGTACACTCTTTTAGAAGGTTTGGCACCAAGTCTTCCCTTTCGGAAGGTCCTACTTAGTTCAATGGATAGGTAGCGTCCCATACCACTACCTACCCTAAGTAGAACGTTCATTTAGAAGACTTAGTTCATTCAAGTCACATAAGTAGCACATGCTTTTAGAAGACTTATTACTTTCATTACTTTTGTGGGGGGTTAGCTTAACCGATAAAGACCATGAAAGCTAGACATAAAATCCTGATATTAACCCCTATTGGATGAGGAATCCTCACTTGCCTAGAGTAAGGTCATACTTCTTAGCTTTTACATGGCTTTCCCAGTAGCAACACCTATGTGGGCACATAGTTAAGGGATAAAGAGATTGCTATTAAGTAACTCATTCTCTACTAACGAGGAGTAATCTCAAGAGGTACATTGGAATACAACATCTCAACTCACGAAGTGTAATCCACCTCTTATTCATATCGTCTCTGTGCTAAGCATAACTCCCCACGGATTCTCAACATTATAAACTATAGGTTAAGGATAACTAGTGAATACCACATCTCAACTCACGAAGGGCATTCATCCTCCTACCTATCTTGTAAAGCTCATTAGGAATAGTGAGGTTGCTACTAGACACTTCATCACAAATCACGAAGAGTGTCCACCCCAAGACTCCTCTTTTTACTCAACTTAGCTTCATACATTCACTTAAGTGTGTGTGTGTATGTACATGTGACCACACCTTGCATATAAGCATAATTTCATTCACATTACTTCTATACATTCTTTAGACCTTCATTCATCAATTCACACACCTTACATGCTTCACATAATCATATACTTCATTTAGACATAATCTAGGTCAAACATACAATTCAAGTTTCACAGAACACAATACAAGACCCATTTCCAATATCTCTTCATTTCACTTATTTGACCTTTAAGATCACATTCTCAATACATACTAAACATAACCAATTCATCAAGTAAACACCGCCACCAAGAAGATAGACCATACCACTCAAGAGGAATTTATAATAAGAACTATACAATATAAGCAACTCATCATTTAACCAAACCATAACAACCTATAAACATTTTATCAATATTTCATCATAATAAGACCCTTAGGGCAGTAGCTAAACCAACATAACCACACAATAAAACCAAAGTTCATTCTCTACACAAACATGCTCATTTAACCCATTTATCAAGCCAACATTTGAAGAAAAGATTTAACATGATTTCATTGAAATTTTAACCTTAAAATAATCAACTAACATTATAAATATTATTAATTAGTCGTTAGAAATGTTTTCATGCAAGACCCACATTTATAGTTGAAGATAGTAGAAACTAGGGTTGAATACCCTTTTTGAAAATTCATTAGAAGCTCCTTGAATAGAAGAGAGTTCAATGATGGATACCATACCTCAATTGCAAGACAACCCACTAATTTTTGATGATGAACACGCCCAAACCATCCCTACTAGCTCTTCTTGACTTCTATCTTCCAAAGAGACTTGAGAGAGAATTCTAAGGGAGAATGGTTTTGGGTTTTAGGAAATGAAGTCTAAAATTAGGTATTACGGTTTGAACACTTCAATATACCTAAATAACCCTAAACATAACTCTATAGGTTCATAAAAGATTTGGGGTAAATTAACCAAACACCCCAAGACTTGGCAGACCCATTAACAACTTTTAGGCAGTCTCACCAACGGCCCAACCGACGGTCCATTTGTCAAAGGGCGGACCGTTGGTGGGGGTCTCATTGGTTGGGACTGCAACTCCCAAACCTGCAGGGATTCTTGCCCAAATGATGAACCAGGTCAACGGGCCGTTGACTGGTCTACTGGCCATCGATTGGACACTGATTTGGTAGTTTTTGTCCAAGTCATGGTCCCTTCTCTAGGGACCTCTTGTGGGTCCTAGGTGGGGTCTTTCCCGGACGTTAAATCCCCTAAACTATTTCGTCTAGGTCTTAGGATTATCTCATACAAGTTTCAAGAAAACGATCACGTAAAACTCACTAAAACACTCCAAGACACACAAGTACTTTCTAGGGCACACCTTCCGAACGTCATGGACGTTCTTGGTCGTTTGACCTCCAAACTTAACCAAACTTCCCACACTGCCTAAGGACACTAAAGTAACTAACTTTAAATTAAAATTTACTCAAGAAAAAACCACGAAACTTTAGTTCACCTTAGTTCGTTTTAGGGCGTTACAGTTTCCATACTAGTACAAGTTGTGTACTAACCCTTATTTCTATGTTTTCAACAATTATGTAGGTTCCGGTCATTGAGATCATAGAAGGCGGATTGAATAAGACTCGTACTCTTTTTCCCAAGTGTTTGTAGGTCCTCATGTTGGGGGATGTTACCTTTTTTCTACATTCTAGCTTTAAAGTTGTACTGTCATAAAGTCATTGTTCATTCCTTTATCATTTGAATATTGATGTAAGCCTACATTTTCATGTTTACTTTGTAGCTATGTACAATATTTGTTCTCGTTTAAATGGTTCAATATGAGACAAAGTATTATAATAATTCTTATATCGATATGTCGCCCAAAGGAGAAATCTATGTAATCTGCCTATGTGAGAAGTGTAATACCTCAAAAATAACTTAGGTGAAACTAGAGCCTAACGCGGTTTTAATGAAGTTATAAGGTATTAAAATGGTCTATAATGTGGTATTGAGGCGGTATCAAAGAGTTTAGGTGCGTTGGAAGTCAAACGTCATGGGACGACTAAGACGTTCGACGACTAAGTCAGCTATGTGCGTCATGTGTGGTTATGTGCCTCTATGTGTGTTTCTTGAGCTTATGAGTTCCATATATGAGATAGTATAGTGTATATATGCAGTGTGTGAAGTTTCATGAATTTTGGAGGTCAAACGCCTAAGAACGTCCATGACGTTCGAAAGGTTAGCCTTGAAACGACCTCATGTGTCTAAGCATTTTTCGTCGAGTTTTACGTGTTTGTTTTGGGTGAAATTTATGTGAGAGGTCATAAAATAGTCTACAAACATATTCGGGTTGGAAACGTCCGGTCAAACAACCCCAAGGACAATCCAAGGGTCCTTGAGGAAGGACCTTGCCTTGAGCCAAAGGCTGTCTTTGACCAGCTCAATCGACAGAGGCAATCGATGGCTAGTAGCCTGGTCGACGCCCCATCGATTGATGCCGTGGGTAAATACTTAGGCGTGGCATGGAAAGCTTCCAACGACCAGCCTCAGTCCCAAACCACGGATCAACAGGACGGTCCGTTGGTTGGGAAATGGCCAGTTGATTGCATCCGTTCGTGAAGTTGTTTTCGTGCGCAGCTTTACTGTAAGCACTAGGTGTGAATTGGTAAATTCACCCACGTCCAGATAAGACTTTGGGAGGTTGATTAGGGGTACTTTGGGTATTTTAAACATGTTTATAAGCCTTAAACACTTAGAAGAATTCATTCTTCAAAAATCAAAACCCAAATTCTCAAAGAAATTCTGTAGAACTCCATTGAAGCAAAAACTCAAAGAAGAGATTGCATTGGAGATTTGAGTGGTTATTATTCATCAAATTTGTGGATTAACATCATTGAGGTATGGTTTTTGATCATTTAAACTCTAATCAAGGAGCCCAAAATTCAATGAGTTTTCTAATGTTTTCAAAGATGAACTTGTCCAATTTTATGATCTATCCATGGATTCTCTCATTAATGGTTTTAAATATTTGTATATTGATTGAATTGGTGTTAATTATATGATTTTAAATCAATTTCTCAATGAACCCATGTAATTGATGAACCCTAGATTTTAACTACTTTATGGTTGACTTCATATTTACTTAATGCTTATGAATTCTAGAGTAGTTTTCTATGGGCTATTGAATGATGTAAGAATTGTATTAAATTGATGTATAGGTTGTTTTAGATAGGTAAATATATATTGAATTGACCTAGATTCATTAAATATTATAGTTTTTTTATTCAATTGATGTTCATGGCCATGAGTAAGGGCCTTATGGTATTGAATTGGATGATTTAGACATGGATTGAAGTGGAGATAATGGATTTGTAGTACGCTTCCCTAGTTCTTTTTATTCTATGTAATTTATTTCTTGAATTGTCTTGTAATTAGTATGGTCCACTTATGGTGGCGGTGCTATGTGATTAATGTGGCCTTGTCGGCGTTACTTCATGTATTATGAAGATCATGGCCTTGTCGGCACTACTTGAAGTATTATGATGATTTGTGTGGTTGATTATATAAAGTAGTTGCCGACAAGGCCATGATCTTCATAATACATAAAGTAACGCCGACAAGGCCACATCATTCACATAGCACCTCCACCATAAGTTTACCATACCAATCAGAACATAATTCAAGAGCTACATTAAATAAAATAAAGAGAATTAGGGAAGCTTTCCACCAATCCATTATCACCACCTCAATCCATAGCTAAATCATCAAATTCAATACCATAAGGCCCTTACCATGACCATGAACATCAATTCAATACAAACAACATAATACTAAATGAATCTAAGTCAATTCAATATAGATTTATAAATCTAATACAACATATACATCAATTGAATACAATTCTTACATCATTCAATAGCCCATTGAAAACTACTCTAGAATTCATAAGCATTAAGACAATATCAAGTCAGCCATAAAGTAATAAAAAACTAGGGTTCATGGATTACATGGTTTCATAGGTTAATTGAGTCAAAATCATCTAATTAACAAAAAATCAATCAATATATAATGATTCAAAACCTTTAATGCAAGAACCCATGGATAGATCATAAATTGGACAAGTTCATCTTTAGAAAACTTTAGAGATCTCTTTGAATTTTGGGCTCCTTGATGAATAGAGTTTAAAGTATCAAACACCATACCTCAATGATGTTAATACACAAATTTCATGAATAATCACCACTCAAATATCCAATCCAAGTTCTTCCTTGAGTTTTGGCTTCAATGGTGTTCTAGAGAATTTCTTAGAGAATTTGGGTTTTTATTTTGAAGAATGAATACATCTAGGTATTTAGGACTTATATAGATGTTTAAAATACTTGAAGTACCCTTAAGTAACCGCCCAGAATCTTATTTGGCCGTAGGGTGAATTTACCTATTCACCCTTAGAGTTTATAGTGAATTGCGCAGGAACAGTACTCACATACGACTTACCAAACGACGGCCCATTTCCCAACAAACGGACCGTCCTGCTGGCCCGTCTTTTGGGGATGAGGCTGGTAGTTGGAAAACCAAGTCCACCAGCCTAAGTTTCAACCAACGCCCTCCACCTACGGGGCGTCGACTGACCTACTGGCCGTCGATTGAAATCCGTAGGTTGGGCTAGTTTTGACAGCTTTGGCTTTTGTGAAGGGTGACCCTTGGTTGGTTGTCAGGGACTTTCACCCAGACTTTTCCAAATGAAATATGATGATATACGAGTGTAGCATCTCTCAAATAAATTTCGTCAAATATGAACACGTAAAACTCAACGAAACATGCTAAGTCACACAAGGTCATTTCAAGGCAAACCATTTGAATGTCATGGACGTTCTTGGACGTTTGACCTCTTCACGAAACTTGACACACTGACTTTAAACACCATTATAACTCATATAAGAGCCTCATAATTTCATGAAACACACATATAGGCACATAACCACACATGAGGCACATAGGTGACTAGTCGTCAAACCTCTTAGTTTTCCCTTGACGTTTGACTTCCAAAACACCTAAATCTTTAGACACTACCTCAATAACACATTATAAGCCATTTTAGGACCATATACCCTCATGAAAAACATTTTAGGCTCTAGATTCACCTAAGTCATTTTCGAGGTATTACATTTCAATTCTTGGAAGCCTCTTTCACAAGCCTCCAGCACTAAAATTTAGTCTTCTTTTGAGTTAAGGTTTTCAAAGGAGAAGCGATGGATGCAAACACATCAACGAACATTCTATATTACCCGGATAGAGTCAAGAAACTTCTTATGTTGGTGGGGGTTAGAGGTCTAGGAAAATTTCTAACCTCTTCCGTTTTCTTTGGATCGACCTCTATACCCTCACTTGAGATAATATGGCCAATAAATTCAACCGATCTCAACCAAAACATCACACTTTCTATACTTAGCAAAGATTTGATGTTCTTTGAGTGTAAGGACCCCAAAATGAATTAGGTCCAAATAGAACCTACCATGTTTCATGAGTTTATAAGGTCTTAAAATGATGAATTATAGTTTTAAGAGGCAGTTTTTAAAGTATGAAAGAGTTTGTAGGTCAAACGTCCAAGAACGTCCAAGATTTTCGAAAGTTAGCCATGAGGCGTGCTTGTGTATCTTAGTATGTTTCATGAGGTTGTAAGTTGTTTTTGGAACTCAAATTGATAGGAAGGGTTCCTAAAATTTACATGGACATGTTTAGTATCTAAACGTCTAAATACAACCCCAAATACCACCGAAGAGGTCCTTGAAGGGGACCCCAAAAACAGTCCTCAAAACTGTCAAATTGGGTGAACTAGGTTCCTATCTACGTTCAGCAAATCATATCGCCCCGTATGTCATGGAAGTTGATGGGGACTTATTATACGGAGGTTTGCCTTCAGTTATGATACTCAGACCCTATCAACTGAGGCACAACACGGCCCGTAGACCCATCCACGATATGTGGATGGGGAAATCGCAGGTGCTGCCAGCTTGTGGAGTCTTAGTTTTCAGTTGGAGTTTTTGAATTTAGTTGGTAGATTTATTAAGGAATTATAGGTTTGTTTAGTTTACTTATTTAATACACCATTTAATCAAAAAATACCCTACGTTGAATCGGGAAATCATTTGGTAACCATACCCCCAAAACAGACCCCCTATGCTGCCTTGACAGATTTGTGTCCTCACATTTGTGGTGATCTACGGAGCCAAACGACGCCCCATAGATCAAATCACGGTCCGTGGATTCACCTCCTGGTTACATACTTAGAATATTTAGCGGACTGCAACATTTATAGTTTCAGATTCAATTCACGAGACAAAACCACAGATAGTAGATCAATCTACCATCCGTAGATTGCCAAATCGTAAGTGCTTCCACATTTCCATATTTCAGTTTAAAAATTAGAAGTTAGGGGTTGGTTTTGTAGTTAATAAGGAATTAAAGTGTGTTGGTTACTAGGTTATTTAGAAACCTATATAAGACTAAATAAACCTTAAACTAACCATTCTAACTAACTCATCTAAAGACCAAAAAACTCTATCCAAAATCATCTCTCTAGAATAGAAGAAGAAGAAGAAGAAGAGAGGAAGAGAGGAAACAACCTAGGTCGAATTCTCCATGGAATTAATATTGGTTTAATTCTCTAATCAAAGGTATATGAATATTATTTATCCATGGATTCTTCCATTCATGGAGTCCCCCTAGTTTTCCACAATTGTGGATCTAAAGAACCCCAATCTAGAGAGGGTTGTGATTGCATTGTGGGTAAGGCTTGATTGTGATCTCAATATAGCGGGTAGCATTCAGTTATGTTCATGTGGTTATTATATGATAGTTTCATGAAGTTTTCATGGTGAATTGTAGTAATTGATGTTCAAGGTGATCATGGTGATTTTAGGCCATTAGAGTCTAGATGAAGGTTCTAAGTAGTTTCTTAATTCAATTTTATTGTATACTATTTGATCATGATTGATTCACCTACATATGAATTGAAGTAGGCCGAATGTATCTAGGTTGGTCTTGACTTGTAAAGTTGGAATTGAACACATGTGATCATGTATGCCTAGACTTACCTTCTAATGATCTAATTGAATTAAGCAAGAATGTAATTTAACATATATCAAGATGAATTGAAGTTAGTGATCGTGTATGGGCTGGTATGATATTGATGCTAGGGATTTGGGGGTGAAGTCATTATGATGGGATTGTGATGATGTTTTCTTCTAAACTTATGACACCAACAATTTAGGGAAGCAAGTTATTTCACATAGATTAAATCTAGGTTGACCTAAGAACCGAAAATGAATCAAGAAATGATGAACTATATTAGCTTAAAGGTTGAATGTATGATCACTTCATGTGTAATAGACTTGGTGAGACAAGACCAAGGGATGATATCTTGAGATAGTTGATCTCATGATAGCTTGAGATGGTAGGTCTCAAGGGTTGGTTGAAATAGTAAATCTCGAGGAGGCTTGAGTTTAAATACTCATGGTTGCTTGAGATGTTGAATCTCGTGGAAGCTTGGGTTGAATTACTCATGGTAGCTTGAGGTGATGAACTTCATGATAGCTTGAGATGGAGGAAGTAAGCTCTCTCATATTTAGCTTGGTCATGTGCTGCAAGGATGCGTGATTATGGTAGCTTGGGGATAGTGGTTCCCATGGTAACTTGGGTTTGAGTAATGAAACTCTCCTATGAATAGCATGAAGTAGCATGACTAATGCCTTCATGATAGCTTTACTTGGTTAAGCCAAAACCATTTCATGGTAGCTCCAAGGGAAAGGCTTATACTCTTCTAATGTTAGCTTGACTTGCATGCAAGGTGCATGTCACATCCCGAAACCATACCCTAGAAGTTAGAGTACAATCTTGGATTGCAACCGGCGTCGTTGAACTCTCGGAGTTCTAAGACAAGCCTCTTTCACATCATTCATTGCATATACATAGTGAAAAGTAGTGCGGAATTAAAACTTTTCGTAAAACAATATAGAATTCTTTAAACTCTTTCATATAAGTAAAAATTAGGAAAAACACTAAGTCTTAATCTCATCATCTTAAGATACAAGAATACTTGGGACACGGCCTATACTTCAATACGAAAATAGAAATACATAGTCTATTACAATACTTCAAAGAAAACATTAAAGACATATGCCCTCAAGTCAATTGAGGACATACTTCAACTTCTTCTTGGACGATCCTCTAAGTCCAAGTCTTCACTTCCCAAAGCTCTTCACCTATTAAGAACTATAGATATAGAAAATAAAGCATGGAATTAGTACAACCACATGATCTAAGTATGGCATATGCATAAAAATCATGAAAACGGACTTTATTGGAAATATGCATCTTTTCATTTTACAAATCATATATTAATCATAATAAGACCATTAATCCGTTTAGAAACACATAAGAAAGCAATTAATCAAGAATACCAAATTTAGGCATCACTTTACAGTAAGTCCAATTCACTTTACAGTAAATTGACTTCACTGTTTCAGTGACTTACTAACTCCTTTAATAACCAACTTCTAGCATGTAATTCCCTCACTTAAAGTCATCCTAAGATTCACTTAAGTCACACAAAGAGAGACCTCCCATACACCCTCTCTAGATGTGCATAAACGACCCTTAAGATTACCTACAATGAGTTACATACATACTTACAAAGCAATCATAAACATCATTGTGAGATTTCTCTACCAATCATGAATCCTAAGTCTCCCATAAGTAAAATGTGAAGGAACCGCCCATACAATCCCTTACACACACACTCAAGTGATCCTATGGACTCCTTATAGTAGAATCATCCTCACTAAATTACCAGCCATAGGTGATATGACAATTCTCTACCCAAAGGCTATCAAAAGACCTACTTAAGTAAATCAAGAAGATAACGTCCGTAGTGACTTCTTCAAGATTACCTAAATAGTCCTTAAGACTACCTAAAGCTTAGATCATGTCAACAAGATTAACCAACTTCCCTAACTAGAGTCATCCTCAAGACTTCCAAAGATAAGACTTGAAGAGACCATCCTTCCATGCCCTCCTCACACTTTAGCTAAGGAATGCTTAAGCCACTTTAGATTAGGTACTCATTCATTTACATAGTTACTAACATAGGTCCTTAGTTCATTAGTTCATTAAGACTCATACATCACATAAGACACTAACATAATACATCACATAAGATACTCACATAATGCATCACATAAGACACTCACATAATGGGCTTGGACAAGACCTAGGAAATTCCACATAACACCTTCAAAGCCTATTGTGCAATGTCTAGATAGCGTCCCATACCACCACCTAAACCTCATAAACTTATCTAATGCTAATAGGTATTCCACATGATGAGAATAGGCAATAACCGACATAGACCATGATAGCAAGACATGGAATCCGGAGTTCTATCCTACTCCGATGAGGTTGTTATACTTGCGAATGGTAGAACTTGGACACATCCCATTGCGGCACATGGTTAAGGAATATGAAGGGCTTCTTTGTATTCTAGTCTCATACTTAACTAGAACTACTTCCCTTGCCATACTCACTCGGTGCTAGCCTTCTTTCTCATAGAGTATTTCATACATTAGGTTTACATAAAAGGGTTCCATATCTAGTTCATAACCCAATTACATTTACCCTACCAAGGAAGGTCCATTAGGGCTACCTCACAATGGCGATAAGAAGCTCTTGATGACTTTCCTATGTTTTAATATGATGCCGTTCTAGCCAACTAACCTTATGTCCATTATTCCTTTACTTTGAAGGATACCATTACGGCTTACACTTCAATCAATCTTAACTTTCCCCTTAAGTCATGGTTTGCACATAAAAGACTCTCATAACATCATTTAAAGTCACATGTCATTCATACATTCAAGACTAAGAGTTATAACACCCTAAATAAAGACATCACATATCCATAATCATATATACATCAAGCAAGAGATACAAGTCAACCAAGACAAGACATCACATACTTCACTTTTAACACATAATACAAGTCATTCTAGAAACACCTCTAAAACAACCTAACATATTAAAGTCACCCTATATATCATCATAACACCATTAATATACTCCACATAGACTCATAAAGTCAAGTACGAATAACCAAGACTTAACCTAACACTACTCTCATAATGTCAAGTCAAAGTCTAACATGATCACTTAAGGCAACATAACTATAAGAATACATACATGACTATATAACTTCACATGTAGATAGGTTATGTCATGATTCACATAATCAAACTACACAAATAGCCACATAACTTCAAGTAGTTGCAAATAAGTCCATGCTCATAATATTGCATAAAGTAACGCCGACAAGGCCACATCAATTGCAAGTAAAACACATAACACCGCCACCATAAGTGGACCATACCAAGCACAATAGAATCGAAGTATAATTAATATCAAATTAAAGAAAATGGGGCAGCATACCTTCATCCCCTCATTCACACTTCAATTCAATGCCAAATCAACCAATTCAACATCACAAGACCCTTACCCATGGCCATGAACAATAATTCAAGGCAATAACCATAATACCCAATGAATCTACATCAATTCAATCTAGGTTTAACAATCTTATATCAATTAGATATCAATTGAATACAATTCTTATATCATTATAAAGCCCATAAGAAACTACATAACAATTCATCAATATTAGCTTAATATCAAGTAACCCAACAAGTAGTCAAAACTAGGGTTCATCAATTTACATGGGTTCATAGGTAATTTAAGTTAAAATCATCAATACAATATCAATTAGATCATAATTCAATGTTTAGAAATCATTTATGCAAGAACCCATGGTAGAAATCCGAAATTGGACAATTCACTTTAGAAAACTTTGAAAAACATCTTGAGGATTGGGCTCCTTGATGAAATAAGTTCCAATGATCAAAAGCCATACCTCAAGGATGATAATTCTTCACTTTGATGAAGAATTTCGACACAAAAACCCCTCACCAAACTGCCTCTTCAATTTGGACTTCAATGGAGTCTTTGGGATACTTTCTAAGTGTTTTGGACTTTCAATTTGGAAGAATGAAGTCTCTAGGTTGTTAACTACTTATATAGTTAATTAAAATACCCATAAGACCCTCAAATAACCTTCCAACACTTAATTCAGAAGTGGGGTGAATTTACCAATTCACCCCTTAATTGGCAGCAGCTCTGCGCGCAGGAACAGGTGCTTGCGACGCCTGCCCTTGACGGGGCGTCACAGCCACAACGGGGCGTCGCAGCCCTCCATTGGTGTCTACAGTGGCTTGACAAGTTTCCAATCTTCACCCTTGGCTAATTCCCCCATGACGGAACACTCGACGTGGCATCACAGCCATGACTGGCCGTTGAATGCATCCGTCGCCAAGGTCTGCCTGGAACTGCCATGACATCAGTTTTTGGGTCCTTCCTCAAGGACCCTTTGATGGTCCTTGGGGATAATTTCCCAGAAGTTTCAAACCCAAATACGATATTCTATAAGTTTAACACCTCTCACATGAAATTCATCCAAAACGAACACGTAAAACTCAATGAAACTCGCCTAGACGTACAAGGTCAACTCAAGGCAAAACTTTCAAATGCCTTGGACGTTCTTGGTCGTTTGACCTCCAAACTTCACGAAACATTAAACACTGCCTATACATGCTATATTAACTCTATTAAGATCCTTAAAACACCATGAAACACACATAAACACATATAACCACATTTTAGACATTTTGGTGACTTAATCGTCAAATGTCTTAATCGTCCCTTGACTTTTGAATTCCAACACCTCTAATATTTTAGCTACTGCCTGTATACTATATTTTAGGCATATTTAGGACATTAGAACACCAAGACCAACATATTAGGCTCTAGAGCACCTAAGCTATTTTCGAGGTATTACAGTGCATTTTATGGTAGCTTCATTTGCATACATGGTGCATTTCATGTAATAGGTTGAGACATCATTCTCATTGTAGCTTAGGGTTGAGGATTCATGCTCCCCTATGGATTATATTTCATCTACATGATTGTTTGCATGGTGGTTAAGATGGTTGTATCCTTCTTTTAGTTAGCTCGTTAGTATGTTGAGATGCTTTCCATGGTAGTATGTATATTATGATATAATATTGAGCTTAATAGACAAGGTTGCAAGATAGGCTAGCTTGGATTAGGTTATCTAGAGAATTACTTAGTGTGGATGGTAGTATGGGGTGTCATTCACACATGGCACAAGTATGACTTGATGCTACCAATGACATGACCACTACATGATGTATTCATAGCTTGGATAGTGACTATAGTTGTATTCATGATTGACTTAAGATGATAGTTCCTTGTCAATAAGAAGTTGGCCTATTAGATACTCCTAAAGTAAATGAAAGGGTATAGGGTGACTTCAAGATATGCTTAGTGTGTGAAGTAGAATGGGATGTTTCACATGCATTGTACAAGTGTTCTTTGCGGTGGCCTAGGGGCATTGTCACGATCCGCATGTATACCCTAGAAGTTAGGGTATTCTTATATTACATAACATATAAAATCATGAAAATCGAAATTTATTGTAAATATACTCTTTTTGATTAAAACTTCATATAAAAAGAATAAGAATCACATTTAAACGCCAAACAACACATTTAGAAGACTTTACAAAATATGCTCAATTTATATGCACATCACAGTAAAGTCACAGTGAACTTAGAGTGACTTTACTGTAAGTTCATCCAAAACTAACATATCACAATATAGGATTACGAGTACATCAAAACACATAACCATGAGATCCTCCTACCAAAAGTGATTCTAAGGTTCACTTGAGTGAGTATGAGGCGACTGCCCATACAATCCCTTCACACACACTTAAGAGATCCTTTAGATTACCTAAGACCAGATTACTCCCACTTCATAATCAACTTTCACATGTAGAGTTATCCTTAAGGCTTCTCTAGGTAAGACATGAAGAGACCATTCATATGATCCCTCCACACCTTAACTATGCGATCCTTAAAGTTGCTCTAGACTAGTACTTATTCATTAACATACATTTAACCTAAGTCATTACTTTAATTAGTTCATTTAAGAGACATTCACCATATAAGGACATTCAAGTAATGGTCTTGGAGACGACCTAGGGACTCACTCACTAACATCTTAAAAGTCTAATCGTTCAATGTCTAGATAGCATCTCATACCACCACCTAAACTTCATAGAACTTATCCAACACTAGTAGGTATACCATATGAAGAGAATAGGCAATAACCGACATAGACCATATTAGCAATACATGGAATCCGGATTCATGAACCTACTCCGAAGTAGATTTGTTCTACGGGCCAATGGAAGAACTAGGACACTACCCATGTAGGCACATGTTTAAGTAATATCAAGGGTTTCTTTGTTCTCTAATTTCATATTACCTTAGAGCAACTTCCCAAGAATACTCACTCGGTGCTAGCCTTTGTTCTCATAGAGTATAAGAGTACATAAAGAGGTTCCATATCTAGTTCATAACCCAATTACATTAAACCTTACCAAAGAGGTCCCCTAGTTTTTCCTTTCGATGGTTATGAGGATATCTCAATGACTTTCATAAGGATGATATCTCAATTACGGCTTTCAACTTCAAAGATATCATAACCTCTCGACTAGGTTGAGGGTTCCACCTAATTGACCTTCTCACTTTGTTCAAGGACACATGTCAATCACATATACAAGACTAAGGAGCTTTAGCGTACTAACACAAGGATCCATATTCACATTCAATAGGTATCAAGTAAGGGACACAAGTCTACCAAAACAAGACACATCAATACTTTACATTATCACACATATCATATCATTCAACAAACACATACGAACAACTAAGTATACTTGCTTGTCACCCTACACACTTCTATAGAATCCTCAATATAACTCTTCATAAGGACCATATAGTCAACTAGGAAGATTAACATTCCAACATCAAGTAAACACATATAAGGCATCAATATAGCATATCATGATCACCTATATTCAATTAGAAGAACACATACTTGACTTCATATATACACATGACTCATATAGACCTTCAGAATGATCACATATCAAAGATGTAACAAGACAATATCATAATACATTAAGTAATGCGACGAGGTCACATGATTCTCAAGTAAAACACATAAGCACCACCATCATAAGTCGACCATACAAATCAATAAAATTAAACGCCTATACTACAAAATATAGTAAGGGTTAGGTCAACATACCATTGATTGAACCATCACAAGTTCAATCCATAGACAATTCATTCAACACAATGTACCAAGAATTAATCAATTTAGGGCAGCCTACTCATGGTTCTAGCGTGATTCTTTTATAATTTAATAGCCCTAATAAAACTACACAATAATTCAATATCATTGAGACCTAATCAAATCAGTCATAACATAGTAAAAAACTAGGGTTTCATGAATTACATGGGTTCATAGAGGATATAGTCTAAAATCATCCAATTAACATCAATTAAATCAATATATCGATTCAAAACATTTTATGCAAGAACCCATGGATACATGTCAAAACAGGACTATTCATCTTTTGAGAAATCTTTCGAAAACACTTCGAAAATTGGCTCCTTGAACAATAGAGATTTAAGGATGAAGGCCATAACTTGATTGATTGTAGACCACCAATTTGATGAAGAATTGATGAAGAATAACCAGAGACTCTTCAATCCAAGCTCTTCCTTGAGTTTTGGCTCCAATGGAGTTCTAGAGAATTTCTAAGATATTTTTGGTTTTGATTTGGAATAATATATTCACCTAAGTGTTTAGGACTGATAAACCCTTTTAAAATACCCAAAACAACCTTAGTTAATCAAACATTTAGTTATTTAAATGTGGGGTGAATTTACCAATTTACCCCTAGACTTAACAGTGAACCTGTGATATTGTAGAGTCAAACCACGCCTGCCCATCGACGGGGCATAGCCCAACCAACGGACTGTCCTGGTGGTCCTTGGTTTGGGTAAGTGTGAGATCCGAAAATGACATAGGTGAACTAGATACTAAAATGGTTGTCATGATGGTCTAAGGTCATAAAATGGTCTATTAAGTGTTATTGAGGCAGTAGCTAAGAGTGTAGGTGCATTGGAAGTCAAATATTAAGGGACGACCAAGACATTCAACGACTAAGTCACCTATGTTCCTCATATGTGGTTTTATGTGTTTATGTGTTATTAATGAGGTTATAATATCCTTAAATAAGTTAGTATGATGTGTATAGTCAGTGTGTCATGTTTCGTGAAATTTGGAGGTCAAACGCTCAAGAACGTCCATGACGTTCGAAAGATGTGTCTTGAAATGACCTTGTGTGTCTAAGCATGTTTCATCGAGTTTTACGATATTGTTTTGGGTGAAATTCATGTGAGAGGTACTAAACTTTTATACGGTCATGTTTGGGTTAGAAACGTCCGGGTAAATATCCCCAAGGACCATCCAAGGGTCCTTGACGAAGGACCCAAAGTTTGTGCCAGGACTGCCCAAGACAGCCCAAACCACGGAGGCAATCGATGTTCGGTGGGTTAGTCGATGCCTCGTGGGTGGTGACTCATCGATTGGAACTTAGTCTTGTGGGAGAGGAAGCCAAATACGAGCCTCTGTCCCAGACCACGGACCAACAGGACGGTCCGTTGGTCAAGGGATGGGCCGTCGATGGGCAACCGTCAATTGGGTCTGTCCGTGCGTGCAGGCCACTGTTAAGTGAGGGGTGAACTTGTAAATTCACCATACTTCCAAATAAGAAGATTGGAGGTTCCTAAGGGGTCTTTTGGGTATTTTATACATGTATATATGTCTTTAACACTTAGAATAATTCATTTTCCAAAATCAAAACCCAAAAGTCCCTTAGAAATTCATTAAGACTCCATTGAAGCCAAAACTCAAGGAAGAGCTTGGATTGGAGATTTGAGTGGTAATTCTTCATCAAATTGGAGGATTAACATCATTGAGGTATGGTTTTGATCCTTGAAACTCTATTCATCTAGGAGCCCAAATTCAAAGATGTTTTCTAAAGTTTTCAAAAGTTAAATTGTCCTATTTCATGATTTATCCATAGGTTCTTGCATTAAAGGTTTTTAATTATTGTTTGGTGATTGAATTGTTGTTATTAAGATTATTTTAACTCAATTGACCTGTGAACCCATGTAATTTATGAACCCTAGTTTTTGACTAATTTATGGGTTACTTGATATTGGTCTAATGCTTATGAATTCTACTGTAGATTTCTATGGGCTTTCTAATGATTTAAGGATTATATTCAATTTATGTCTAATTTGTCTTAGATTGATAAATATATATGGAGTTGATCTAGTTTCATATAGTATTATGATTTATGCTTTGAATTGATGTTGATGGCCATGGGTAAAGGCCTTATGGTATTGAATTGGATGATTTAGACATGGATTGAAGTGGAGAGAATGGATTGCTGGTACTCTGTACTATTTGTCTTTATTTTATGTATTATATCTCTTGAATTATGTTGTGATTGTTTTGGTCCACTTATAGTGGCGGTGTTATGTGAATGATGTGGCCTTGTCAGTGTTATTTTAAGTATTATGATTATCATGGTCTATTCGGAAACTACTTGAAGTAATGTGATGATTGTTGTAGTGTATTACGTTATGTATGGTCATATCTACCTATATGTGAAGTAATGTGAAAGTCTATGTTCTTCTATTGATGCTATTTAGGTGATCATGTTATACTAATGACTATGTGTTCATGTGTGTAGTCTTAGAGTTGATACATGATTGTCCCTACTTGACTGTATGATTCTTTGATGCTTATATTGACGTAACAACCCTTAAAATGGATAAGATAAGAAATGCTTAATCTGTCAAGGATGCCTATGATTAGACCAGGGTTCACACGGATTGATGCGCGTAGAACCAAACCTCAGAACCCTTTCTACAGCCAAGTCAACTAACTTGGGGAGTTAGTTGAGCTTGGAAAGGTTGGGTCCAACCATGTAGGGCTCTTGAATACGAAGATTTACTCGAAGGAGTCTTTACCGGACTTAAAAAGAGGAAATCTTAGGTTTGGATGGTCTAGGGGTAAAATAGTCTTTTTCCTGGCTAATGGTAGTATCGTAATTACTCTAAATATATAATTAATTATTTAATTAATAAGGTGGAGGGGCAATTTGGGGAGAGAGGGCCGAAATTGGGCTCTTGAAGTGAAGTCTTGCTCCACCCGGGTTCGAACCTAGGTGGAAGCAATGAATTAAAGTGATTTTTATTTAAGGTATTGAATTAATGTATTAATTAATAATTATTGTTCATTAGCTGATTTAAAATAAAATAAAAATAAGATTTTTATTAAATAAACAAAACCCTATTGACTAATTCCTAAAACTAGACTCCTAAGCCTCCTACAACTCCCACTCTCTCACGTTTATCTCTCCACTCTCACACTCAATCTCTCTTATTCTTTCACACGAAATTTCTCTGCCAAAAAAAGATACAAAAGCAGAAAAATAAACCAAGTTCTTCACACTTGAAGAACCCACACGAAATCACAAGAAAACAAACATTAATCGCACACTAGGCTAAGGGAGGTTGTCATTCGAGTGGAGTTGATATTGAGGAGGCTTAGACGTGTTCTTGGGTGAAGTTTTTGGGCATCAAGTCAAGGGTTTAACGTCAAAAAGGTATGGGTTTTCTTCTCTCTTGGTCCCTTTCCCAAGATACCCTTTAAGGTTCAGATTATTCAGTCCGAAAACTAGGATTGTTTCCCCTTTTGCATGCCCCTGTCACTAGCTCCCAATGAATCGTAGGTTGGGTATGATTGCTGGTAGATTTAGGTGTAGGTAATGTTTTCATGATGAATATGATTATGTTTATAACTTGAAATCGTATGAAAGACAATCATGTGTTCGAAATTATGTGCAAGTGTGTGTGTGCAAACATGTTACAGTAACTAATATTCTCTGTTTAATGCTCCAAAAAGTTTAATGTATTATGGTTGTATTTTTACGTGTATAAACTGAGGTAAGTCGTGATGTTCATATGAAATGTTATGTGGCTGGATTGAGTGAGAAACTCTAGGCTAAACGAATCCATGAAAATGTACCTAAAACGTTATAAATGAACCATGAAATTTCCCTAAGAACTAATGTGTAATTTGATGAAAAAGGTGCAGAAAAATCGTGGAATAAATTTCTAGAACCTGGAAATAGGCTTTAGAAAGAATCTGGAAATTTTGAACGTCAAAAAAATTTAAAAAAAATAAATGAGGTCTGCAGGGATCGAACGCAGGACCTCACTAAGGCAACCTTAATTAATAAACAAAAAGGAATGTAGTAGGCGGGGCTCGTTATGGGGGCTGGGATCAACGAAATTCGCAAGGAAAAAAAAGGGAATAAAATGCAGTGCTGTTGTGGGGTTTCGATCCCACAACACGGAAGACCCCTGCGAACAATAAAAAAATATATATATGGGGGCGTGGGGAATCAATCCCATGCCCCTCAGCGAATGCAGAAAATAATAAAAAAAAAGGGAGGTCGTGGGGAATCGATCCCACGCCCCTCAACGCCTGCAGTAGATTAACTTTTAAAAAAAAGGGCTGTGGGGGATCGATCCCACAACCCCTTGGTCAGTAGCGAAATAGGAGCATAGGAGAAGGTTAAATAAATTCCTTAAAAACTATGGGGTAATTGGGAATCGATCCCACGCCCCTCAGTAAGCTGTAGCTAGTTCAAAGGAGAAAGGAAAAATGAAAAGAAAAGAATTGTGAGGCGTGGGAATCGAACCCACGACCTCCTAGGCAGATTCAAGGAGAAAAATTAAAAGAAATTAAAGAGGGGCTGTGGGGGTTCGAACCCACAACCCCTCGGCCAAAAGGAGAGAATTTAAAGAAAAAGAAATTAAAAGAAAATGAGGTTGTGGGGATTCGATCCCACATCCTCTCAATCCCATTGAGCGAAAAATGAAGAGAAAAACTAAGGGAAAAATAAAATGAAGGTGTTGGGGCTCGATCTTGGGTTCCCAATGTCATGAGGACTAAAAATAAAATCAAGGAAAAATGTAAGTGTTGTCAATGGGATTCGAACTTGGGTTCCCTTGCCCAAATTTCCGTATTGATTCATAAGTCATACGTGAATTAAATGTTCAAGAATAATGCCACTTACTTAGATCGAAATTGAGATTTTGACATACATACAAGATACATAAGTCTTGTACTACATAATCTTAGGAATATATGAGTCACTTAACGAACTATGAATGAAGCCTCATGGCTTGTATGTATAGACCCATAAGTCTAGCATACGTTTAAAAATAAGTGAACCTAAGATGTATGTAATGAAATGAAGTAACCCTAGAAGGGTTAAGTACGAGTGTAAAACACACTAAATGGCCAAGTGCATTGGCATACGATGAAACGATTATTATGTAATGAAATGATGAAACCCTAGAAGGGTTAAGTAAGAGTGTGAAACACACAAATGGCCAAGTGCATTGGCATATGATGAAATGAACATTCACGTAAAATGGGGTGAGTAATTATGAAGAGCAATTGTGCTAATGTTAATGAATGTGGTGACAACATGATATGAGGCTAATGTGAAAGATGAGAACAATCTCAAATGAGCCTAAGTAAATGTTACCAAAACGTACTCACCTATGAGAGTGTAAGTTAATGAAAGACCAGTCTCTATGAACACTCTAATGAAAGTATTGAGATTAACACACTTAATACTAATGATGAGATGAGAAATCATCTATTGAGCTATGATGTCCTCATACTAGAAGCCAGCTTCCATGACGTATGAGTTGAATGTAATGGAACTTTATACTGAGCACCGATAGACTAGCTATGAGCGGTGATGCCTTCTTTCGGGAAGGGCGGAGGTTCACGTAACTCTCATGAGATGAGACTGTCCGTCATGCCGGGTATGGGTCTCCTTATATCTCCTAGTCTTCGAACCTATACTGCCAATATAGGGATCTGGCGGGGTTAAATTCCCATGTACGCTAGCATGTTTTGGGTCACTTTGGCCGGTGATTCCACCTCTTTTCGGTGTGGGGAGACACTGGATTTCATGATGCTCACATGATCTATGTCGGTTAAAGTTAAAGTTCCCAATGAATGAATGAGGCCAGCCTCAAATGATGCACATAATGAAATGAATGATACCAAAGGTGTTAGGATAGGATAATCAAGAGGTGAGCTAGACTCAAGTAATGACACTAGGTTATTCTTGATCATTGCACAGCAAGCCCGATGAAAGTCTTAAACTACATCCTAGGTATAGCTGGTGTTACACTAGCCTATGAACGAAATGAAATGAAGTACGTATGAATGAATGAAGCAGACTCTGTGTTTGCTAATGAAGACTCCCTAGTTGAGGTCCCATATGTTGAGCCCTCATTTTGGAAAGTCTTAATGTCAAGTCCATGATTCCAAGGTCTCATGGCATATGAATGAATGTTATAAAAGATGTTATGTGCTATATGATATATGATATGTTCTATGTGTAAGATGTTATGTGTTGTGTGCAATATGATAAGTATGATGATTCATGTTAGTCTCATGGCATAACTTTCCTAATCAAAATTTGGAAAGCTCACTGACTTTCCTCATCCAAATTTGGAAAGCTCACTGACTTTCCTAATCCACATTTGGAAAGTTCACTAACTTTCCTAATCCCAATTTGGCAAGTCCACTTACTTGACTTTCCTTAATCATGTTGTTAGGAAAGAGCTATTATTCCTCATGCATGTCCTTGGTGTGTGCTTGCATATACCCATACTTAGTACAAGTGTGTACTAATCCCATACAACTCTATATTTTTAGGTGCAGGCACAGGTGGACGCTAGAGCTAACAGGTTGACGTTGCAGCTATCCGGACGTGGAGCTTTCATCCGACTTGGTAGGCCCTCATGCTTTCGAGGATGTCTACCGTTATTATCTAGCTTAGATGTAGGCTTTAGCTAGTGGAGCATGTTCCACTAGTGTTTCTTTCCACTTTATTTCAGATTGTATTGGTGCCGTTTTGGCAAAAATACGTTTAATGCAATTATGAACTGTTTCTTTCATTTGATTATCTCTATATTAGATGGTTGATTTGTGAACCCATGATGTTAAGTTTAAAATGTTTAGCATGAAATAAGAAAACAAAAAGTTCAAATTTTCCGCTAAAATTAACCTAGATGAAGTAAGAATGACGTATGTAGGCTTGTCTGCGACCTCTGAGAGGTCAACGACGCCGGTCTCTCTGGGTCTAGATTCCGGTCGTGACAAAGTTGGTATCAGAGCACTAGGTTAAATTCCGAGAATAATGAGTTCACATCAACCACATTGAGTAGTTTCTAAGTCATGGTAGTGAAGTGCACCACTATCCTGAATTAGAGACTGCATGATGCGTAGGAAAATTTCCCTTCTTCTGATCTTATCGTGCTTTTCCTAATGTCTAATTTCTTGGTGTTATGAGCGTGTCTAACATCAATTTTGTTGTTTTCAGAGAATGAATACTAGGAGAACCATTGGTCAGAGGAGAGGAGGTGCAGCTGCTGGGGCAATCAGGTTCCACCCCAGGCTCCAGCTGAAGGAGTGGCTATGCCGGTTAACCCAGCTGGGTTGACTGATGCGGAGGTGCGGGCATCTTGGCCCAGATGGCACAGGCCATCACTATGCAGGCCCAGGCTATGACTGCCCAGGTCAACCGGCAGGATGTTCAGAGGGAGAACCCACCGGTTCGTAGCATGGCTGACAGGCTGAGAGACTTCACGAGGATGAATCCTCCTATTTTCACAGGGTCTAAGACTTCAGAGGACCCCAGGAGTTTTGGATGAGGTGCATAAGATTTTGGTGGCTATGGGGGCCACAGATATTGAGAAGGCTGAGCTGGATTCCTATTAGCTCAGGGATGTTGCACAGACTTGGTACAAGATGTGGCAGGATAGCCGAGCTTTAGGCGGAGTTCCGGTCACTTGGGAGCTGTTTAAGACAGCCTTCATGGAGATATTCTTTCCCAGGGAGATGAGGGAGGCAAAGGTTGAGGAGTTTATCAACCTTAAGCACGGATTTATGAAAGTCAGGGAGTATTCCCTGAAGTTTGTTAAACTATCCAGGTATGCTACTTCCCTTGTATCTAACAGCAGGGATGAGATGAGTAGGTTCCTCACAGGAATCAACAGAGATCTAGAGGAGGAGTGTCGGTCTGCGATGCTCCATGATAACATGGACCTCTCCAGGTTGATGGTGCATTTCCAGCATGTAGAGGACAGCTGCAAAAAGAGGGGCATTCGTGATGCTAGGAGGCCTAAGCCTCAAGATCAGGCAGGTCCCAGCCATGGAGGGCACATAAATAATTTTGGTGTCCGTGAGCAGCCCAGATTCAAGAAGGGGCAGCAGAGTTCTGGGAACTCTAATTCTCAGAGGAGTACAATACCTAGAGGAGGCATACCTGAGCCCAAGAAGGGCAATGGAGGTGATATGCAGCATCCCAAAAAGAACAATGCTAAGTGTGGCCGTGCTCACAGTGGAGAGTGCAGACAGGGCACTAATGCCTGCTTCGGTTGCGGTAAGAGTGGGCACATGGTTAGAGACTGCCCACAGAACAGAGGTCAGGCTGGAGGTAATGCTCAGCCTAGGCCTAATCCACAGGGTGCAGCAGCAGCCGAGCCTCCTAAGAGGAACAAGTTCTATGCCTTGAAGGGCAGGGAGGAGCAGGAGAAGTCTGCTGATGTGGTCACAGGTATGCTGCAAGTATTCTCAACTTCTGTTTATGCTTTACTTGATCCAGGGTCTACGCTTTCCTTTGTAACTCCTTTGCTTGCTCTCACTTTTGAGATATTGCCTGAAGTTCTGCATGATCCTATAGTGGTTAGTACACCTTTAGGAGAAAATGTAAGAACTGATAGAGTATACAAGGATTGCCCAATAGTTGTAAGTGGTAAGACTATGTGTGCAGACTTGGTTGAGTTACCCATGCATGATTTTGATGTTATTCTTGGCATGGACTGGCTTCACAGTTGTTATGCTTATTTGGATTGTCGTAGTAGAGTTGTGAGATTTCATTTCCCTGATGAAGAGGAGCTAGTCTCGGAGGGGTACAACTCGAGTCGTCCTAATCCCTTGATTTTGAACCTTAAGGCCAATAAAATGATGTCCAAGGGGTTATTGTGTCATCTTGTGAGTGTTAATGATTTAGATCATGACATTCCTTCCATAGACTCAGTGCCTGTAGTGAATGAGTTCCTAGATGTATTTCCTGATGATTTGCCTGGAGTCCCTCCCCCTCGAGAGATTGACTTTGGTATCGACTTAGAACCCGATACTAAACCAATTTCAATTCCTCCTTACAGAATGGCTCCAGCTGAACTCAAGAGTTGAAGCTGCAGTTAAAAGATCTCACTGATAAGGGTTTCATTCAGCCGAGCATATCCCCTTGGGGCGCTCCAGTGTTGTTTGTGAAAAAAAGGATGGAACCCTTAGAATGTGTATCGATTATCGGCAGCTCAACAAAGTCACTATAAAGAATAAGTATCCACTTCCCAGAATAGATGATTTGTTCGATCAGCTCCAAGGGTCTAGTTTCTTCTCTAAGATTGATCTTCGTTCAGGGTATCATCAGCTTAGGGTTAGGGATGGAGATATCCCAAAGACAGCCTTTCGTACCCGTTATGGTCATTATGAGTTCTTAGTCATGTCATTTGGTCTCACGAATGCACCAGCTGCATTTATGGACCTCATGAACCGAGTCTTCCGTGAATACCTTGACTCTTTCGTCATAGTATTCATTGATGACATCCTCATCTACTCTAGGACCAAGGAAGAGCATGAAAAATTTGAGACTAACCTTGCAGGTACTTAGACAACATCAGCTATATGCCAAATTCAGCAAGTGTGAATTTTGGCTTAGATCAGTGACCTTCCTGGGTCATGTTGTGTCCGATCAGGGCGTGGAGGTGGATCCCAGGAAGACTGAGGCTGTGAAGAACTGGCCAAAGCCTCTTACTCCCACTAACATCCGTAGCTTTCTGGGATTGGCTGGTTACTACCGCAGGTTCGTGGAGGGCTTTTCTTCCATTGCTGCCCCACTGACAGCTTTGACTAAGAAGAAAGCCAAGTTTGAATGGACGGAGACTTGTGAGAAGAGTTTCCAGGAGCTCAAGGACAGACTCACTTCAGCCCCGGTGCTTACTTTGCCTAAGTGTGGTGAGAATTACACTATTTACTGTGATGCATCTAGGTTGGTTTGGGTTGTGTTCTTATGCAGGTTGGTAAGGTGATAGCCTATGCGTCCAGACAGCTCAAGGTTCATGAGAAGAATTATCCCACTCATGACCTGGAGTTGGCAGCTGTGGTGTTTGCACTGAAGCTGTGGAGGCACTACTTGTATGGAGTGCATGTGGATGTGTTCACAGACCACAAGAGTCTCCAGTACGTGTTCACACAGAGGGAGTTGAATCTACGTCAACGGATATGGTTGGAGCTCTTGAAGGATTATGACATGAATGTTCACTACCATCCAGGTAAGGCTAATGTTGTAGATGATGCTTTGAGCAAGATGAGCATGGGAAGTACAGCCTACGTTGAGGATGAGAAGAAAGAGTTGGCGAAAGATGTACACAGACTGGCCAGACTGGGTGTGCGATTGGTTGACTCTACTAGCGGGGGTGTTTCAGTTCATCCTAGTTCTGAATCATCCTTGGTGTTGAAGTCAAGCAGGGTCAGCATCTCGATCTTGTGTTGATGGAGCCGAAGGACTCAGTGTTGATAAAGATGAATGAGTCTTTTGCTTTGGGAGGTGACAACATACTTAGGTACCAGGACAGGCTGTGTGTACCATATGTGGATGATTTACGGACCAGGATTGTTGTAGAGACCCATGGTTCCAGATATTCCATACATCCAGGTTCCACCAAGATGTATCATGAACTTAAGCAGATTTATTGGTGGGATGGCATGAAGAAGGACATTGCAGAATATGTGGCCAAGTGTCCTAATTTTCAGCAGGTAAAGGCAGAACATCTTAAGCCTGGCAGTCTTACTCAGATTATTGAGGTTCCGACTTGGAAGTGGGAGGCCATTAATATGGACTTCATAGTTGGTCTTCCGATGACTAGGAGACAGCATGACTCCATATGGAGACAGGATGACTAAGTCTGCCCACTTTATCCCTGTGAAGTCTACTTATAGAGCCGAGGATTATACGAGACTCTAAATTGATGGGATTGTAAGATGGCATGGGATTCCTTTGTCTATCATTTTAGATAGAGGAGCTCAGTTTACTTCATATTTCTGGAGATCTTTACAGAAGATCTTGTGCACGCAGGTAAAGCTTAGTACTGCCTTTCATCCTTAGACTGATGGCCAGGCAAAGCGCACCATATAGACATTTGAGGATATGTTGAGAGCGTGTGTGATTGACTTCAGGGGTAGCTGGGATGACCATCTGCCTTTGATAGAGTTCTCGTATAATAATCGCTATCACTCCAGCATTGGGATGGCACCGTTTGAGGCACTGTATGGTAGGAGGTGTAGATCTCCAGTTGGGTGGTTCGAGGTTGGAGAGTCATCCATTTTGGGTCCAGAGATCATTCATGAGGCCTTAGAAAAGGTCAGAGTGATTAGGGACAGGTTGGCTACTGCTTACAGTCGGCAGAAGTCATATGCAGATAACAGAAAATAGCCCTTAGAGTTTGATGTTGGTGACCAGGTCTATCTGAAGATATTACCTATGAAGGGGGTGATGAGGTTTGGAAGGAAGGGGAAGTTGAGTCCAAGGTATGTTGGGCCATACGAGATCATACAGCGTGTGGGTGAGGTGGCGTATGAGTTGGCATTGCCTGCGGAGCTAGCTTCTGTCCATCCAGTCTTTCATGTATCCATGTTAAAGAAGTGCCTAGGTGATGCAGGATCGATTCTACCTGTGGAAGGTTTGGGGGTCGATGAAGACTTGTCCTACGAGGAGGTACCGGTTGAGATCTTAGACAGACAGATCAAACGGCTGAGGAACAAGGAGATTGCCACAGTGAAGGTATTGTGGAGAAATCATCTTGTTGAGGGTGCTACGTGGGAGGCTAAGGACGACATGAGATCCCGCTACCCTCATCTTTTCAGCTCTTGAGGTTAGACTTCCTACTCTTAAGTCTAAGTTTCCTTATCTCTCCATATTTTTGTTGCTATTGCTTGACTGTGCATAGTGATTATGTTATGATCTGACTGGAATTACGCTATATAGTAGTAGTGTCATTCGGGGACGAATGTTCCTAAGGGGGGGATAATGTAACAACCCTAAAAATGGATAAAATAAGAAATGCTTAATTTGTCAAGGATGCCTATGATTAGACCAGGGTTCACACGGATTGATGCGCGTAGAACCAGACCTCGGAACCCTTGCTACAGCCAAGCCAACTAACTTGGGGAGTTAGTTGAGCTTGGAAAGGTTGGGTCCAACCATGTAGGGCTCTCGAATATGATGATATACTCGAAGGAGTCATTACCGGACTTAAAAAGAGGAAATCTTAGGTTTATAGGGTCTACGGGTAAAATGGTCTTTTTCCTGGCTAATCGTAGTATCGTAATTACTCTAAATATATAATATATTATTTAATTAATAAGGTGAAGGGCCAATTTGGGGAGAGAGAGCCGAAATTGGGCTCTTGAAGTGAAGTCTTGCTCCACCCGGTTCGAACCTAGGTGGAAGCAGTGAATTAAAGTGATTTTTATTTAAGCTATTGAATTAATGTAATTAATTAATAATTATTATTCATTATATGATTTAAAATAAAATAAAAATTGGATTTTTATTAAATAAACAAAACCCTATTGACTAAGTCCTAAAACTAGACTCCTAATCCTACTACAACTCCCACTCTCTCACGTTTATCTCTCCACTCTCACGCTCAATCTCCCTTATTCTTTCACACGAAATTTCTCTGCCAAAATAAGATACAAAAGCAGAAAAATAAACCAAGTTCTTCACACTTGAAGAACCCACACGAAATCACAAGAAAAAAAACGTTAATCACACACTAGGCTAAGGGAGGTTGTCATTCGAGTGGAGTTGATATTGAGGAGGCTTAGATGTGTTCTTGGGTGAATTTTTTGGGCAAGAAGTCAAGGGTTTAACGTATAAAAGGTATGGGTTTTCTTCTCTCTTGGTCCCTTTCCCAAGAGACCCCTTAAGGTTCAGATTATTCAGTCCGAAAACTAGGATTGTTTCCCCTTTTGCATGCCCCCGTCACTAGCTCCCAATGAATCGTAGGTTGGGTATGATTACTGGTAGATTTAGGTGTAGGTTATGTTTTCGTGATGAATATGATTATGTTTGTGTACTTGAAATCGTATGAAAGACAATCATGTGTTCGAAATTATGTGCAAGTGTGTGTGTACAAACATGTTACAGTAACTAATGTTCTCTGTTTAATGCTCCAAAAAGTTTAATGTATTATGGTTGTATTTTTACGTGTATAAACCGAGGTAAGTCGTGATGTTCATATGAAATGTTATGTGGCTGGATTGAGTGAGAAACTCTTGGCTAAACGAATCCATGAAAATGTACCTAAAACGTTATAAATGAACCATGAAATTTCCCTAAGAACTAATGTGTAATTTGATGAAAAAGGTGCAGAACAATAGTGGAATAAATTTCCAGAACCTGGAAATAGGCTTTAGAAAGAATCTGAAAATTTTGGACGTCAAAAAAATTAAAAAAATAAATAAGTAAGGTCTGCAGGGATCGAACCCAGGACCTCACTAAGGCAACCTTAACTAATAAAAAAGAGGAATTTAGTAGGCGGGGCTCGATATGGGGGCTGGGATCAGCGAAATTCGCAAGGGAAAAAAAGGGAATAAAATGATGTGCTGTTATGGGGTTTCGATCCCACAACACAGAAGACCACTGCGAATAATAATAAAAAAATATATGGGGTCGTAGGGAATCGATCACACGCCCCTCAGCGAATGCAGAAAATAATAAAAAAAGGGGGGTCGTGGGGAATCGATCCCACACCCCTCAACGCCTGCAGTAGATTAAATTTAAAAAAAAAGGGCTGTAGGGTATCGATCCCACAACCCCTTGGTCAGTAGCGAAATAGGAGCATAGGAGAAGGTTAAATAAATTCCTTAAAAACTATGGGGTCGTGGGGAATTGATCCCACGCCCCTCAGTAAGCTGTAGCAAGTTCAAAGGAGAAAGGAAAAATGAAAAGAAAATAATTGTGAGGCGTGGGAATCGAACCCACGACGGCAGATTCAAGGAGAAAAATTAAAAGAAATTAAAGAGGGTTTGTGGGGGTTCGAACTCACAACCCCTCGGCCAAAAGGAGAGAGTTTAAAGAAAACGAAATTAAAAGAAAATGAGGTTGTGGGGGTTCGATCCCACATCCTGTCAATCCCATTAAGCAAAAAATGAAGAGAAAAACTAAGGGAAAAATAAAATGAAGGTGTTGGGGCTCGATCTTGGGTTCCCAATGTCATGAGGACTAAAAATAAAATCAAGAAAAAATGTAAGTGTTGTCCAAGGGATTCGAACTTTGGTTATCTTCCCCAAATTTCCGTATTGATTCATAAGTCATACGTGAATTAAATGTTCAAGAATAATGCCACTTACTTAGATTGAAATCGAGATCTTGGCATACATACAAGATACATATGTCTTGTACTACATAATCTTAGGAAGATATGAGTTACTTAACGAACTATGAATGAAGCCTCATGGCTTGTATGCATAGACTCATAAGTCTAGCATACATTTAAAAATAAGTGAACCTAAGATGTATGTAATGAAATGAAGTAACCCTAGAAGGGTTAAGTACTAGTGTAAAACACACTAAATGTCCAAGTGCATTGGCATACGATGAAATGATTATTATGTAATGAAATGATGAAACCGTAGAAGGGTTAAGTAAGAGTGTTAAACACACAAATTGCCAAGTGCATTGGCATATGATGAAATGAACATTCACGTAAAATGGGGTGAGTAATTATGAAGAGCAATTGTGCTAATGTTAATGAATGTGGTGACAACATGTTATGAGGCTAATGTGAAAGATGAGAACAATCTCAAATGAGCCTAAGTAAATGTTACCAAAACGTACTCACCTATGAGAGTGTAAGTTAATGAAAAGACCAGTATCTATGAACACTCTTATGAAAGTATTGAGATTAACACACTTAATACTAATGATGAGATGAGAAATCATCTATTGAGCTATGATGTCCTTATACTAGAAGCCAGCTTCCATGACGTATGAGTTGAATGAAATGGAACTTTATACTGAGCACCGATAGACTAGCTATGAGCGGTGATGCCTTCTTTCGGGAAGGACGGAGGTTCACGTAACTCTCATGAGATGAGACTGTCCGGCATGCCGGGTATGGGTCTCCTTATATCCCTAGTCTTCGAACCTATACTGCCAATATAGGGATCTGGCGGGGTTCAATTCCCATGTACGCTAGCATGTTTTGGGTCACTTTGGCCGGTGATTCCACCTCTTTTCGGTGTGGGGGAGACACTGGATTTCATGATGCTCACATGATCTATGTCGATTAAAGTTAAAGTTCCCAATAAATGAATGAGGCCAGCCTCAAATGATGCACATAATGAAATGAATGATACCAAAGGTGTTAGGATAGGATAATCAAGAGGTGAGCTAGACTCAATCAATGACACTAGGTTATTCTTGATCATTGCACAACAAACCTGATGAAAGTCTTAAACTACATCCTAGGTATAGCTGGTGTTGACACTATCCTATGAAGGAAATGAAATGAAGTACGTATGAATGAATGAAGCAGACTCTATGTTTGCTAATGTAGACTCCCTAGTTGAGGTCCCATATGTTGAGCCCTCATTTTGGAAAGTCTTAATCAAGTCCATGATTCCAAGGTCTCATGGAATATGAATGAATGTTATAAAAGACGTTATGTGCTATATGCAATATGATATGTGCTATGTGTAAGATGTTATGTGATGTGTGCAATACGATAAGTATGATGATGCATGTTACTCTCATGGCATGACTTTCCTAATCCAAATTTGGAAAGCTCACTGACTTTCCTAATCCAAATTTGGAAAGTTGACTGACTTTCCTAATCCAAATTTGGAAAGCTCACTGACTTTCCTAATCCAAATTTGGAAAGTTCACTAACTTTCCTAATCCCAATTTGGCAAGTCCACTGACTTGACTTTCCATAATCATGTTGCTAGGAAAGAGATATTCTTACTCATGCATGTCCTTGGTGTGTGCTTGCATATACCCATACTTAGTACAAGTGTGTACTAATCCCATACAACTCTATATTTTTAGGTGCAGGCACAGGTGGACGCTAGAGCTAACAGGTTGACGGTGCAGCTATCCAGACGTGGAGCTTTCATCTGGACTTGGTAGGCCCTCATGCTTTCGAGGATGTCTACCGTTATTATCTAGCTTAGATGTAGGCTTTAGCTAGTGGAGCATGTTCCACTAGTGTTTCTTTCCACTTTCATTTCAGACTTTGTATTGGTGCCGTTTTGGCAAAAATACGTTTAATGCAATTATGAACTGTTTCTTTCATTTGATTATCTCTATATTAGATGGTTGATATGTGAACTCCCATGATGTTAAGTTTAAAATGCTTAGCATGAAATAAGAAAACAAAAAGATCAAGTTTTCCACTAAAATTAACCTAGATGAAGTATGAATGATGTATGTAGACTTGTCTGCGACCTCTGAGAGGTCAACGACGCCGGTCTCATCTGGGGTCCAGATTCCAGTCGTGACAATTGATGATGAAATATTAGTGTATAGGATGACTTAAAATATGATAATGTATGTTCCGATGTGCTTCTAGAATGACATGTAATATGTGCTAAAGTGAAGTAGGTTGTGTCTTTTTTAGGTAGACTTATGTCCCTTACTTGATGCTTGTATGAGAGTGAATATGTGATGTCTTGACTTAGGAAGCTAAAGCATCTTAGTCTAGTATGAAATATATGTAATGTGAGACCTTGAATGATGATAAGAGGGTTCTTCATTTGAAACCTTGAACCTAGTGGTAAGGTTATGAAACTTGAAGTCGAAAGTCATAATGGTATCCTTCATGTAATGAATGATGGACTTAAAGTTGATTGGCTGGAATGGAATCATATCAAACCTTAGGATATTCATGATGAGCTTCTTGTCGCCATTGTAAGGAAGCCCCTAGAGGACATATTTAGTTAGGGAAATGTAATTGGTTTATGAACATGATATGGAACCCTTTTGTATTAACCTTAATGTGAATTAATCTATGAAAACAAAGGCTAGAACCGAGTGAGTATGGCAAGGGAAGTACTTCTAGTTAAAGGATTAGTCTAGAATACAAAGTAAGCCCTTCATATTCCTTAACCATGTGCCTACATGGGATGTGTCCAAGTTCTAGCATTGGCAAGTAGAACAACCTCATCGGAGTAGGATAGAACTCCAGATTCCATATTTTGCTACCATGGTCTATGTCGGTTATTGTCTATTCTCATAATGTGTGTTACGACCCGAGGGTATACCCTTAAAGTTATGGTATTCTCGAATCTTAACACTGCGTCATCGACCTCTTGGAGGTCTAAGACAAGCCTCTTAACGTACCATCATTGCATAATCATAAATATAGCAAAAACTTTAAAACTTTTCATAGCGCATCATATGCTAGAACATTACTTCGTATATATATATTGAAATAAAATAATACATATTTAGACTATAATGTCTCTTTGTCATCTTAAGACACAACTCAATAGAATAGAATAGGGACACGTCCCTTAACAACATAAAATAACATGTAAGCTATTACATTAACTTTAAGAACATCTTGACATAGGCAACCTTTGAATCATAAGGGCTCCTTTACTTGAACTTGGGAGATCTATACAAGCTCTTCACTTAGGAGACATCCTCTAGCCATCACCACCTACACTTTGTGTAAAAAGATGAAGAAGAATGGTATTAGTACAAGAATGCACTAAGTATGACAATCATGCAAAAACATGCATTTAAAGAGGAAATTTCATTTGAAATCATGCAACATGTATTTTAAAAACTTCATGAACATAGGCACATATAAGCTCAATATAGTTCACGTACATCATATAGACTTGGATAATACTCATAATAATACATAATGCCTTTTATAATACTTACAAGCATATTCAATACACTTCGTACATTACCTCATTTTTACTTCACTTCTTTTCTTAAGTAACCCTAAATTGTACTTAGTACAATGTATCACTTTAAGGTCACCTTACAATAGTCTTTCATTATATGATCCATAACACAAGAACATATATTCATAAATCATAAACACATCAAAGACATCAACTTCACAAAAGGACCATCACCTAAGACAACTCTTAAGTCACACTAGTGCAATGTGTAGGTAACATCCCATAATGCTACTTCCACCAAGTGTACCTAAGAAGTCACCCTAGAATAGGCATAACATATTCAACAAGTCATAACATGTTCATTTACAACTAGAAACAAGGCCACATACATCATATCATCATATAAGGACTCTTTCCTTTACTACAACCTTAGTCATAACTAATCATACTTCATATAACATCATAGAAAGACTCATAATACTTCATACACCTTAGTCATAGATTTACTTAGTTCATATAAAAAGTAAACCACCATCACCACCCTCATAATCTTACTTGTGCAATGTACACATGGAGTCCCATACCCCGACATATACTAAGTAAACCCATTTAGAATCCATAAGTGTAATTCACATGCATGGTCATATTCATATCTTAACATAAAAAGTTCACTTAATATGCATTCATACAATTCATACATGGCATAAGTCTTTACTTTATAAGGATCTCCAATCCTATCCTTTCTTGAAGTCATCTAGTGCAATGTTTAGGTAGGGTTCATAGTCCTCCCATACCAAGTACACTCCTCAAGGAATTTAGATTAGAGTTCATATTCTTATCTTGGTTAATTTTTAACCTTCGGGAGACATAGACGTAACCGACATAGACCATGTGAGCTACATGGAATCCGGTGTTCTACTCCCACACCCAAAAGAGAGGGTTAACACTCACCTAAGGTGAAACCATTCGTACATAGCTTATCTAGGTGGATCCACTAAGCTAGAGTCCTATGTGGGCACATAGTTAAGGGACAAGAAGATTGCTTATACAAACCTTAACTTACTAATGTGAGGGTTTCCATCTCATGAACAATATATACCTTGGGAATCCACAGTACTAGTCGTGAAGAAACCCATGTGGGAGGCCAAACATACTAACGTGAGACATCCCCCTTTCGATGCTAAGCAATAACTCCCTTTTTAAACATCATTAAGCCTTTATATAACATTAGTTCATAAAGAATAGGCCTTAGGGACTTACTCCCTCATATATCATATAGCTCAAAGGTATCTAGGATGAGAATTCTACATTCATCATAGAACCTACATTATGTGAGAATATCCTTTCACATAATCATATCATATTCATACATACATGTGTGTGTACATATATCTTAGATCTACCTTCACATAAACACCTTTAGTCACACATGTTCATAACTTCATAAATTATATACTTTACATGCATAGAAATAGGTATTGATGCATAGGAGAACTATCCTTTACTTAGTCATTATGAATCTATCATACTCATAGATATGCATGAAGTGTGTGTGTGTACATTGGTCAACATGATCACATAATGGCTATCATATAGAATTGAGGAAGCCACCCTCTAAAGACCATAACACATGTACAACATTCTTAAAGTCTCAAGTCATACACATATATAGAGTATTGAGGACTCTTGACTACACACACTCACATTACATCATAGGTATTCAACAATAAAGTATAAGACTTCTAGCATACTTTGATCATACATTCATATAGGGTTCATATGGGTAGGGGTCATGCTACAAGGATATTTATCACCATTATCCATATAGATCATACCTAACCCTAGCATGATCATCACACATACACATATAACATACTCCCCATACCTAGATTAAGCAAGTAGTGTAGAATACTATACACATAACTTCATGTAGCATCAATTCACTTAGACATAATACTATAATCAAGGCTAAATCCTTCAACTTCCTAACATAGAAATCGTCATATCAATTCATATTGCATATAATGACTTCAAGGGCATGATTATAAAACATAAACATGTACAAGAATTTAAACGCCACCAAAGGTGGACCATACCAATCAACACGATTCAATGTACATTCTAGGCAAATTAGAAGAAATATGTAAACTTACCAAATCACCAAGCTAATGATCATCTTTGATCATTCCTCCACAATTCATATTCTATTGATATAGAGAGTAATAGCAATAATAAATTTAATACAATCTAATCACAATTCTATAAATATCAAGTCAAGATCACAAGACCCACATTATAGGCTAATTTAAGAAATTAGGAGGATCGTGGGTTCTTCATAAAATTGGATAGAAATTCATCATAAAATCAGTAATTAGACATATATTCATCATTAGAATACTTTTGAAATCAATTTGAGAATGAACCCATGGCTAGATTGAAAGATAGAATTTTCGACTTAGAATTCATGTTTAGAAAACCTTTGAAAGGACTCCATAGATGAATGATTATCTATGGATAAAGTATCAACATACCTTATACATTAAAAAGCCCATGAAAATCTTAGAAGAAAGCTCCAAGAATATAACTCCATAGTTTGTTCTTGAGTTTGGTCTTCAATAGGGGGTTTTGTAAGATAAGAGAACTTTGGGAATTTGATTTTTTAATGGGTGTTGGGTTTTAGGCTTGGGAAAGGGTTTAAAAAGTTCATAAAATCAGTTAATAAAATGTCCCCCAAGTTACAAAAACACCCCAACACGAATTGGGGCTCTTAGACATGTCAAAATTGACTTTAAAACGACACAACATGATATGGGATTGGGCTGCGCGTCGCGGAGCAGCCTCCCCATTCTGCCCCAAATAAAATTTGAGGCTGTGAGGTGCGTTCTAGGCGCGCGTCGCGAGGGCAAGGTCTCATTCTTGCTCCTGCACGATGCCTTTTGGGCAGCCTCTTGTCCAAGGTTCGGTTTGTAACATTCCAGAAAAATGTACATGTCTAGTAAAGACCCTAATAGGTTTTTAGAATGCGTATTGGGATACATAGGCATCCCAATGCACAAGATAAGATAATATTGGGTATATTAGAAAATATTGGCTAAGGGTGTTAGCCAATTTTCTAAGTATGAACAAGCATTGTTTGATAAATGTACCTGCAATGAAGACCCTAAGCTAAAATATAGTATTCTTCACATAACAGATATTGGGTATGAGGCATCCAAGTGTCAAGCCTAGATACCATAACACATGATCAATGAAAATGATCATGTAGATTAAGCAGTGCCCAAGGACATAGTGAGGATCCTTGGACAAGGAGTGAACTTTCCAAATGCAACCATAGGAGTGCACGGTTGGGAGAAATGGGCAGCAACACATGTGCAAGCACATGTGCTAACCGCCGAGGGGGACCACACGACAAGCTAACGAATTCGGTTAGGCGGTTAGGGGCAGGAGCACACGGGTCCAGCCAAGTGGGGCTAGGATTCCTAACCAACTCTAGACTCTAACTAGCCTAACCAACTAGCTACCTAAACTAGGATCAACCAAGATTGAGCAGCCAAGGGACCCGACAACCTAGGACCTTGTCGGGTGACACCTAACTAACCTAACTAACTTAGGGACAACCTAGTACCTAACCTAGGATGGTCAAAAGGGGTTAGTTGTGGTCCTAGTGACTTAGGGGTATTTTAGTAATTTCCCTAGGTCCCTTAATTAATTAATTTAATAACTTAATTAATATGTTAAATCCTTGGTCAAGCCGAGACCCTTAGCCAATTTTCAGATTTGGCTAAGTCAAATGTCCTCCTATGTCTAGTCAACTTATGAGGGGCGTTTTAGTAATTAACTAATTAATTTATTAATTAAGTTAATTAATCTAAAGTTGAATCATTAAACATCAGTTCCTAAAAACTAAAAACCACGATCATTTACAAGAAACTCACGACGCAAAGCAGTATGCAAAGAACATAGAACGACAAGGTTCTCTTAGGCGATTTCAAGGTTCTCTTCAAGGTTTTCGTGAGAAGTGAACATTGTAGATTCAATTCTACATATGGTATGGGTTTCTATCATGGAATTCTTTCTCCAAGAGTTCTTTCGAATGTTTTGAATCCATGAATCTCAAAACTAGGGTTGTTCCCAATGATATTGTTGAACGTCCATTTTCCTAGTGATCCTTGTTTTCAATTCTCATAAGTATATAGATGTAATCTCGAACATGTTGTTGGTAGGTCGTGCTAATTGATCCTAATGTGTAGATCTCTTGAATTGTAAATGTCGAATGAAGCCTATAGATTTGATTCATATGATTTAAGTGTTATTTACACGAACTAAAGAATGTTGTAAGTCTAAATTGTGTACGAGATGATGAAGTTTGGTTATGGTTCGGTTATGAAGTATAGTTACTGTTAAATGTTGACTTGCTTGAGATGATGAGTTCACTAAAGTATTTACATGAAGTTAATCGACTTGGCTAATAATGTTTTACCCAAACTATGATATAAAATTGGCTAATGATCATCTCATGAAAAATGTTGAATGAATGGTTGGCTTGTGCCAATAAATTGGCTAGAAAAGTTATGTCCAAATTGTTTAGGCCAATACTAATTCTTATCAATCTTATATGTCCAATGTATTGTAATGCCAAAAGAATAAGCATCCATAACCAAGGGTATGCCAATAATTGGGACAAGTCCCAACATACCCTATCCAAAAGAACTATGAAGATAGTAGTACATTGAATGAAGTTCATAACGTTCATAGAGAATGGTATAAAGCTACCAAATGACATTGAAAAAGATGAAGTGAGGCATAACATGACTAAAGGCTTAAAATTTACGAAAGTGACCAGAATAGGGTGTTAAAGGACTTGAGACTAGTCTCACATACACGTAAGACAACTATGTTAAAGATACTCACTCAATAGGGTGTTAGAAAGTGTGAGATAAGTCTCATTAACACAAAGATGATAATGTAAGGTTAAATTCACATTTTCATCAAGTAAATAAAGGGATGACAAGTTATCCATAGAGTAAGTAAACCTCAATCTAGTAGCAAGCTTCCATAATGTTTGATTCAACTCTAAAAGTTATGAAGTAAAAGAAACTGAGCAAAGCACCGATAGAATAGTAATGAACTTGTGCCAGCACATGTAAGTCTCATTAGATGTGGCTCCACCAAGGTGGATAACGGTCTTCGCAAATCTCCTAGTCTTCGAACCATGTTGCCAGCATGGGAACTAGCCAGTGGATTACACCTAAGCGAGCTAGGTAGATTCGGTTTCACTTTGGCCAGTGAAACCAACCCTTTACGGTGTGGGGAAGACACTAGATTTCATGTTTAGCTCACATGATCTACGTTGGTTAATGCTCAAAAAAGAAAGTTATTGGTTTCACCTTAGCCGTGAACCACCCCTTTTCGGTGTAGGAAAGACACTGCAATTGGTTTCACTTTAGACGGTGAACCACCCTTTTTCGGTGTGGGGCAGACACTGGATTTCATGTTAACTTGCATGATCTAGGTGCACTTTGATCGGTGAACCACCTTTTTTTGGTGTGAAGAACACACTGGATTTCATGTCATTTCACATGATCTTAATGCTAAAGAATTCTTTAAGAAAGTAAGAAGGAAGAAGAGATGTAAGTTCAAAGTGAACTAAGAAAGCAAGAGTTTAAGAATATCAATCCTCAATGTTTGATAAGAATGAAGTTTTCCACAAGTAAGGGGCATAGCCAATAATGAATTCTTAAATTATGCAAATTATCATAGCCAAATAAGATTGGCTTATAATGACTTCTTATATTAGACTAATGATCAAATAATAGGCATAACCAATAAAGATTGGCTTACAAAGATTTCATGCCCAAATTTTATTAATTCATTTCCTTAATCTCTTCAATTACTTACTTGATTCATTGTAGGTATGGTACTACAATGAATCATTGCAGTTGTAAGTAAAACATAGGATCAAAGGATATTTTTGAACTAGATAACAAGAAGAAGAGAAATACTGAAAAATACACCAAGTGTTGGGAAAAGTGCTCTCGGGTTTGGGAGGAGCAAATTTTTAATTTTCGTTTGTGATGTTCTAAATATGTTCATGATTCCAAGGTCTTATGTTCATATAGAAAATGAGTTGTGTGATTTGAATGCACTAAAATACTTCATATTGACACCATGAATTACAAATAACGAATTAAGAAAGTCTAGTTACTTCATTTCCCATAAATGGCATGTTGTTATAGGAAGAGCTTTCCTTGATCGTGAATAGTCTTATGTGTATGTGTTCATACACCCATACTTAGTACAAGTATGTACTAACCCTATACTATTACTATTTTTATAGGTGCAGGTCAGAGAGAAGGTTGAAGACTCATTGAAACGGTTTGGACTCAGCGATCTCCAGACCTTTGGTAGGTCCTCTTGAGTTCGAGGATGCTACATCTATCTTTATAGCTTAGTTATTTAGACATAGCTAGTGGATGTTGTTCCTAGCATTTCATATCAAGACATTTATTCAAAGCTTTGTATTAAGGCCGTTTTGGCAGACTATTATGATATATTGATTCTTTTATTTGAATTGTGTTATCTATTGTAGATGGTTGTTTAGTTTGAGATTATTAGCATATGAATCTATGTAGTATTTATATGAAGTCTATGTACACTTCATTATGCTTCAAAAGTTTTAAATTTTCTGCAAATTCAACTATATGAATGTGATGAAAGCTAAGAAGAGGCTCGTCTGCGACCTCTGAGAGGTTAACGACGCCGGTCACGGTTCGGATTCCAGAATCTGGGTTGTGACAAACATGGTATCAGAGCATGAGGTTAAATTACCTAGGAGCTAAAGCTCAAAACAACCAGGTTATGTAGTTTCTAACTTATGGTTGTGAAGTGCAACACAATCATGACTTAGAGACTATATCATGTTATGAAATTTTCCCTTCTTCTACTCTTTATCGTGCTATGTAGAGTTATGACATTTTGTGTCATTCTATTATCTAACTTCCTTCTTATGTGAGCACGTAGAAGAATACACACAAGAATTAGGATGTCCAAGTAGTCTAAGGCGCCAGACTCAAGATCTGGCATTCCCAAAAGGGCAATGATAGAAATGCCAAGCGTAACAGCAAGCCGTGTGGTAAATGTGGCCGTTTTAATGGAGGTGAGTGCTTGGTAGGTACTAATGCCTGCTATGGTTGCGGCAAGAGTGGTCATATAGTCAGGGACTGCCCACATGTAAGGAATCAGGCCAGGAGAGATGCTCAGCCTCGGCCGAATTGAAATGTTGCAGCCGAACCTCCCAAGAGGAACATATTTTATGCTCTGAAAGGTAGAGAGGAGCAAGAGAAGTCAGCGAATGTGGTCACGGGTACGTTGCATATCTTATTTTTCCTGTGTAGGCATTGTTAGATCCAGGATCCACTTTGTCATTTGTTACTCCTTTAGTAGCTAGTAGATTTGACTTGCGTCCTGAGATCTTGCATGAGCCTTTTCTAGTTAGTACTCCCATATGAGACGACATTAGAGCAGAAAGAGTATATAAAGATTGCCCAATTAATGTCCTTGATAGAATCACTCATGCTGACCTAGTAGAGTTAGCCATGCTCGATTTTGATATAATCTTGGTATGGATTGGCTCCATAAGTGTTATGCTACTATAGAATGTCAAAACAGGGTCATCAGGTTCCAGTTTCCAAATGAGTTAGAGCTAAAATGGGAAGGGTGTGGTTCACATCCAATAGGCCAAATCATTTCCCATCTAAAAGCCAATAAAATATTGTCTAAGGGTTATTTATGCCACTTAGTTAGAGTCAATGACTTAGCGCATGAGTTCCTTCCATAGACTCTGCGTCAATAGTGAATGAGTTTCAACATGTCTTTCCGGAGAATTTACCAGGAATTCCTCCTAAACGCGAAATTGACTTTGGTGTTGACTTAGATCCCAATACCAAACCAATTTCTATTCCCCCATATAGGATGGCACCAGCCAAACTCAAAGAGTTGAAGTTGCAGCTAAAAGATTTACTTGATAAGGGCTTCATCTAGCCGAGCATATCCTCATGGGGTGCTCCACTGTTGTTCGTTAAGAAAAAGAATGGAACTCTTAGAATGTGTATCGATTATCGGCAACTCAACAAAGTTACTATAAAAAACAAATACCCTCTTCCCAGAATCGATGATCTATTTGATCAACTCCAAGGTTCGAGTTTCTTTTCAAAAATAGATCTCCGGTAAGGTTATCACCAATTAAGGGTAAGACAAGAGGACGTTGCTAAGACTGCCTTCCGGACTAGATATGTCTATTATGAGTTTATTGTCATGTCATTTGGCTCACTGACTCACCAACCGCGTTTATGGACCTTATGAATAGAGTTTTCCATGAATATCTTGATTCTTTCATCATAGTATTCATAAATGACATTCTCATATACTCTAAGACTAGAGAAGAGCATGAAGAACACTTGAGTAAGACATTGCAAGTACTTAGAGAACATCAACTTTATGCAAAGTTCAGTAAATGTGAATTCTGGTTGAGGTCAGTGACCTTCCATGGTCATGTTGTGACCGACCAGGGTGTTGAAGTTGATCCAAAAATGGTTGAAGCAGTGAAGAATTGGCCGATACCCCTCACTCCTACATATAATAGGAGTTTCTTACGTCTGGCTAATTATTATCGTAGGTTTGTGGAGGTTTTTTCCACTATTGTTGCTCCGTTGACAGCCTTAACGAAGAAGAAGGTGAAGTTTGAGTGGTATGAAAAGTGTGAGAAGAGCTTCCAAGAGCTCAAAGACCGACTCACTTCAGCCCAGTTCTCACGTTGCCAAGAAGTGGTGCAGGGTATGTGGTGTACTGAGATGCTTCATGAGTAGGTTTGGGATGTGTTCTTATTCAAAATGGCAAGGTGATTGCATATGCATCGAGACAGTTGAAAATCCACGAGAAGAATGACCCTACTCATGATCTTGAGTTAGCTGCTCTGGTATTTGCTTTGAAACTTTGGAGACATTACTTGTATGGTGTACATGTTGATGTATATACTGACCATAAAAGTCTTCAGTATGTTTTTACGCAGAGAGAATTGAACCTTCGTCAGAGGAGATGGCTAGAACTAATCAACAATTATGACATGAGTGTCCACGATCAGCCAGGTAAGGCCAATGTAGTGGACAATGCGTTGAGTAGATTGAGCATGGGCAACATGTCTCATGTTGATGATGAGAAGAAGGAGCTAGTTAAAGAGGTACACCAATTGGCTAGATTGGGTGTACTGCTGATAGATACACCAAGTAGGGGTGTTTCGGTTCATTCAAGTTCCGAATCCTCATTTGTTGTAGATGTTAAAGCTAAGCAGCATATTCACCCAATACTCATGGAGTTGAAAGACTTAATATTGAGTAAGTGGAATGAATCATTTTCCCTAGGAGGAGATGGTGTACTCAGGTACCAGAACAGATTATGTGTGCCCAATGTTGACGATTTGCGGCCTAATATTTTGGCAGAAGCTCACGGTTCCAGGTATTCTATTCATCCAGGTGCCACCAAAATGTACCATGACCTTAAAGAGGTCTATTGGTGGGAAGGTATGAAGCGTGATATCTATAAGTTTGTGGAGGAGTGTCCCAATTGTGAATAGGTTAAGGTCGAACACCTTAAGACTGGGGTCTCACCCAATCGATCGAGATTCCAATGTGGAAGTAGGAGGCCATTAATATGGATTTCATGGTTGGATTGCCGAGAACTAGAAAAATGCATGATTCAATTTGGGTCATTGTTGACCGAATGACCAAGTACGCACACTTCATTCCTGTGAAGTGCACTTACCGAGCCGAAGACTACGCCAAACTCTATATTGATGAGATCGTGAGGTGGCAGGGATTCCCCTGTCTATCATTTCGAATAGGGGAGCCTAGTTAACTTCTCACTTTTGGAGATTCTTCCAAAAGAGTTTGGGTACAAAGGTGAAGCTTAGTACTGCTTTTCATCCGCAGACGGATGTACAAGCAGAACGTACCATTCAGACCCTTGAAGACATGTTGAGAGAATGTGTTATTGACTTCAAGGGGTGTTGGGATGATCACTTGCCGTTGATTGAGTTTTCTTATAATAATAGCTACCATTCAAGTATTGGGATGACACCTTTTGAAGCATTGTATGGCAGGAGATGTAGGTCTCCAGTTGGGTGGTTTGAAATAGGAGAATCTGCCATCCTTGGACCTGAAATCATACATGAGGCTATAGAGAAGGTGAGGATGATCAAGGATCGGTTGGCTACTGCTTACAGTCGTCAAAAATCTTATGCTGATAACAGAAAGAGAGCTCTTGAGTTCGAAGTAGGTGATCAAGCCTACTTGAAGATATCACCCATGAAAGGGGTGATGAGGTTTGGGAAGAAAGGGAAGTTGAGTCCGAGGTATATAGGTCCTTACGATATCTTACAGCGAGTAAGATATGTTGCCTACGAACTGAAGTTACCACAAGACTTGGCTTCTGTTCATCTAGTGTTTCACGTTTCGATGCTCAAAAGTTTCTAGGCGATCTAGCATCCATCCTTTCTGTTGAGGGGTTAGGAGTTGATGAGAACCTTTCTTATGAAGAGGTTCCAGTTGAGATTTTAGATCATCAAGTGAAGCGGCTGAGGAACAAGGAGGTTGACACCGTGAAGGTATTAAGGAAGAACCACCTTGTTGAGGGAGAAACATGGGAGGCCGAGGCCGATATGAGATCCCGTTACCCTCACTTGTTCAGTTCTTAAGGTTAGATATACTCTTTCTAAGTCTGATTTTGTTTAAGAAACTCTAAGTTTTTGTGCATTAGTCGATTTGGTGTTGTAAGTCCATAATCGTGTGTTTTATACTTGCACTATATGAGTTAAAATGAGTTCATGCTTGCATTCATGTTGTTGTTTTTCTATAGCGTAGACGTGATTTTTGTGTTGCGTGAGTTGTGATGTGCATTAAGTTAAGCGTGATTGAGAAGGAAGTTCCTCAATCTCAAATGTGAAGCTTCAGATAAGCTTTGAGTAGTATGCATCATCCAGAGTAAGTGTGAATCAGATATTCACAAAAAGTAAAGTTTTAAGTATTTTAAAGTGTTTTCGAAATTACCCTGTCTGATTTAAATTGATGTGTAAGTGTCATTCGGGGACAAATGTTCCTAAGGGGGGAGGGGGGAGAATGTAACATTCCAGAAAAATGTACATGTCTAGTAAAAAGCCTAATAGGTTTTAAGAATGCGTATTGGGATACATAGGCATCCCAATTCCCAATATTAGATAATATTGGGCATATTAGAAAATATTGGCTAAGGGTGTTAGCCAATTTTCTAAGTATGAACAAGCATTGTCTGAGAAATGTACCTGCAATGAAGACCCTAAACTAAAATATTGTATTCTTCACATAACAGATATTGGGTATGAGGCATCCAAGTGTCAAGCCTACATACCATAACACATGATCAATGAAAATGATCATGTAGATTAAGCAGTGTCCAAGGACATCGTGAGGATCCTTGGACAAGGAGTGAACTTTCCAAATGTAACCATAAGAGTGCACGGTTGGGAGAAATGGGCAGCAACACATGTGCTAACCGTCGAGGGGGACCACGCGACAAGCTAACCGAGTTCGGTTAGGCAGTTAGGGGCAGGCGCACATGGGTCCAGCCAAGTGGGGCCAGGATTCGTAACAAATTCTAGACTCTAACTAACCAAACCAACTAGATAGCTAACCTAGGATCAACCAAGATTGACCAGCCAAGGGACCCGACAACCTAGGACCTTGTCGAGTGACACCTAACTAACCTAACTAACTTAGGGACAACCTAGTACCTAACCTCGGATGGTCAAAAGGGGTTAGTTGTGGTCCTAGTGACTTAGGGGTATTTTAGTAATTTCGCTAGGTCCCTTAATTAATTAAGTTAAATCCTTGGTCAAGCCGAGACCCTTAGCCAATTTTCAGATTTGGCTAAGTCAAATGTCCTCCTATGTCTAGTCAACTTAGGAGGGACATTTTAGTAATTAACTAATTAATTTATTAAATAAATGAATTAATCTAAAGTTGAATCATTAAACATCAGTTCCTAAAACCTAAAAACTATGATCATTCACAAGAAACTCACGACTCAAAGCAGTAAGCAAAGAACGTAGAACGACAATGTTCTCTAAGGCAATTTCAAGGTTCTCTTCAAGGTTTTCGTGAGAAGTGAACGTCGTAGATTCAATTATACATAAGGTATGGGTTTCTCTCCTGAAATTATTTCTCCAAGAGAACTTTTGAATGTTTTGAATCCATGAATATCGAAACTAGGATTGTTCCCAATCATATTGTTGAACGTCCATTTCCCTAGTGATCCTTGTTTTTTATTCTCATAAGTATATAGATGTAATCTCGAACATGTTTTAGTTATGTGGTGCTAACTGATCCTAATGTGTAGATCTATTGAATTGTAAATGTCAAATGAAGCCTATATATTTGATTCGTATGATTTAAGTGTTATTTACACGAACTAAAGAATGTTGTAAGACTAAATTGTGTACGAGATGATGAAGTTTGGTTATGGTTCGGTTATGAAGTATAGTTATCGTTAAATGTTGACTTGCTTGAGATAATGAGTTCACTAAAGTATTTACATGAAGATAATCGACTTGGATAATAATGTGTTGCCCAAACTATGATATAAAATTGGCAAATGATAATCTTATGAAAAATGTTGAAAGAATGGTTGGCTTGTGCCAATAAATTGGCTAGCAAAGTTATGTCCAAATTTTTTAGGCCAATACTAATTCTTATAAATCTTATATGGCCAATGTATTGTAATGGCAAAATAATAAGCACACATAAGGTAATTCAATGAATCCATAACCAAGGGTATGCCAATAATTGGGACAAGTCCCAACATACCCTATCCAAAAGAACTATGAAGATAGTAGTACATTGAATGAAGTTCATAACATTCATAAAAAATGGTATAAATCTACCAAATGACATTGAACAAGATGAAGTGAGTCATAACATGAATAAAGGCTTAAAAGTTAAGAAAGTGACCAGAATGGGGTGTTAAAGGAAGTGAGACAATTCTCACTTACACCTAAGTCAACTATGTTAAAGATACTCACTCAAGAGGGTGTTAGAAAGTGTGAGACAAGTCTCATTAACACCAAGATGATAATGTAAGGTTAGATTGACATTTATCAATTAAATAAAGGGATGAAATTTTATACATAGAGTAAGTAAACCTCAATCTAGAAGCAAGCTTCCATAATGTTTGAGTGAACTCTAAAATTTATGAAGTAAAAGAAATTGAGCAAAGCACCGATAGAATAGTAATGAGCTTGTGCCAGCACATGTAAGTCTCATGAGTAGAGGCTCCACCAAGGTGGATAAGAGTCTCCGCAAATCTCCTACTCTTCGAACCATGTTGCCAGCATGCGAACTAGCCAGTGGATTCCACCTAAGCGAGCTAGGTAGATTCGGTTTCACTTTGGCCAGTGAAACCAACCCTTTACGGTGTGGGGAAGACACTAGATTTCATGTTTAGCTCACATGATCTACGTCGGTTAATGCTCAAAAAAGAAAGTTATTGGTTTCACCTTAGCCGTGAACCACCCCTTTTCGGTGTAGGAAAGACACTGGACTTGGTTTCACTTTAGACGGTGAACCACCCCTTTTCGGTGTGGAGCAGACACTGGATTTCATGTTAACTTACATGATCTCGGTGCACTTTGATCGGTGAACCACCTCTTTTCAGTGTGGGGAAGACACTGGATTTCATGTCATTTCACATGATCTTAATGCTAAAGAATTCTTTAAGAAAGTAAGAAGGAAGAAGAGATGTAAGTTCAAAGTGAACTAAGAAAGCAAGAGTTTAAGAATATCAATCCTCAATGTTTAATAAGAATGAAGTTTTCCACAAGTAAGGGGCATAGCCAATAATGAATTCTTATATTATGCAAATGATGATAGCCAAATAATATTGGCTTATAATGACTTCTTATATTAGACAAATGATCAAATAATAGGCATAACCAATAAAGATTGGCTTATAAAGATTTCACGCCCAAATTGTAGTTTAATCATTTCCTTAATCTGTTGAATTACTTACTTGATTCATTGTAGGTATGGGACTACAATGAATCATTGCACTTGTAAGTAAAATGTAGGATCAAAGGAGATCTTTGAACTAGACAACAAGAAGAAGAAAAAGACTGGAAAATAAACCAAGTGTTGGGAAAAGAGCTCTCGGGTTTGGGAGGAGCAATTTCTAAATTTTTGTTTGTGATGTTCTAAAATTATGTTCATGATTCCAAGGTCTTATGTTCATATATAAAATGAGTTGTGTGTTTTGAATGCATTAAAATACGTCATATTCACACCATGAATTACAAATAACGAATTAAGAAAGTCTAGTGACTTCACTTTCCAGAAATGGCATGCTGTTATAGGAAGAGCTTTCCTTGATCATGCATAGCCTTATGTGTATGTGTGCATACACCCATACTTAGTACAAGTGTGTACTAACCCTATACTATTACTATTTTTATAGGTGCAAGTCAGAGAGAAGGTTGAAGACTCATTGAAGCGGTTTGGACTCAGTGATCTCCAGACCTCTAGTAAGTCCTCTTGAGTTCGAGGATGCTACATCTATCTTTATAGCTTAGTACTTTATACATAGCTAGTGGATGTTGTCCCTAGCGTTTCATATCAAGACATTTATTCAAAACTTTGTATTAAGGCCGTTTTGGCAGATTATTATGATATATTGATTCTTTCATTTGAATTGCGGAATCGATTGTAGATGGTTGTTTAGTTTGAGCTTATTAGCATATCAATCTATGTAGTATTTATATGAAGTTTGTGTACACTTTATTATATTTTAAAAGTTTTAAATATTCCGCAAATTTAACTATATGAATGTGATGAAAGCTAAGAATAGGCTCGTCTGTGACCTCTGAGAGGTTAACGACGCCGGTCGCGGTCCGGATTCCATAATCCGGGCTGTGACACGGGTTCTCCTTGGGGCCCTTCGGATGTTAAGTCTATTAAGGTACTAGGATAAACAATACTGGTTCTCAACTCCAAACAACACATAAAATCAAGCCAAACATACAAGGACACACTAGCACATCTAAAAGGCTAAGTTTCGAACCTCTTGGACGTTCTTGGACGTTTGACCTCCAAACTTCATGAAACTTAACACACTACTTATAAACATCATTATAACTCATATAAGGACCTCAAAAGCCCATGAAACACATATAAGAACATAAAAATACCTAAGGCCCTTTGGTGACTAGTCGTCCAACGTCTTGGTCGTCCCTTGACGTTTGACTTTCAAATCACCTCAAAAAATCAAGTATACATAATATAAAACACTTAATGAACATATTATTAACCTTTTTAGGCACATTTGAGGGTATATATGCCTTAGTTCATTTTGAGGGCATGTCAATACTCCCCTACTTAGAACAACATTCGTCCTAGAATGACACTAAAACATTTCAAACACTTTCAAGGACTTCAATGACATTCATAGAAGCTCACAACACTTCAACATTTTATCACATAATAGTTAATGCACCAAAATTACAGGGAATACCAACTTCATTCTAGCATGCATTCAAGGCAACATAATCAAGCATGAACTACTTCTATAACTCATTTCATGCATACATACTTCTTCATATTCATTTCCATTTGGAGAACTACCTTCTCCAACTTTAGGCATGTTAAATATTTCATCACAAGGTTAAACAAAATATGGATTACAATTGCACACTTAGGCATAATCCACACTTCAACTCATGAGAAAATTTAAACACTTCATATAGTTGCACAAGAATCATAAATAAAGTAGATAAACTACAATCATATAGTCTAGACATAATACCATCAAGGTCGTATATGACATTACCATGCTTAGTTTTGTTCAAGGAGGAACTACCTTCTCCTAGTCACAACATTTACACATGGCATCATAGAGTTCACATAAAAGCAATGCATAGAGGTTAATTCATATTAAAGAGGATTTCTTTACTCCAAATCACATTATGCTTATACTCCCTTACTTATGAAATTAAAATGGTAGGTCACGCCAAGCACATCACAACTTTAAAAAGTAAATTTACAGACTTCTATTTCTAGCACATCGCTATATTTCATAAGCATGCACCATTTAGGAAAATTTATCACAATTTGTAGGCACACCAATAAACATAGACTAGACAAACCATCATTCCTCAAGAGTGAGCCTATAATAACACTTTCCCAAAACATAAAAGTCACATATTTTTCAAAAGGACTCATCTTTTCTTATCAAAAAGATACTCAATTCCTCATTGTGGGGCCAAAAACCACACATCATAAGTGACATCAAGCATGCTCATGAAGCTATCTCGTGAAATCAAATTGTACATTTTTCATTTGAGGATGCACAACAACATGAGCAATATGCAAATTCATCAAAATTATTTTTCATGCAATAATGACCTTTCATAATATGCATATTCTAGTGTCATTTAAGACATGCATGACATATGGAGAACATGCAACTTATCCTTTTATGCAAGACTCCTTCCATGAACAAGCTACTTAGGAAATCTTTGGTTTCAAGATTGAGTAAGAATAGAAGGAAAAGATAGGGATATCTAAAACCTTACTTCTCAAATCATCCTCCCCCACTTAGGATAAACCCATTTCAGAGAAACTCATCTCAACTCTAGTAGAATTTTTAGCTTACCAACCTTATTAACTAAGAACATCATCCCTCTCTTGGGATATAAGCTTATGAACACCCTTCTTTCCATCACTACAATGTGATTTTGCACCTAGAGAAGTTCAAGGGAACTCAACATAGGGACATCAAGGGCCCTAAAAATCATTACCATCTATGCAAATTCTCCCCCACTTTGGGTAAGCCTAATCAATGTACATCACATCATGGCCTTAAACACCAAGGTCAAGGCAAGTCAAGACCAACCTACAAGGGTCATCATTTATGGTGGAACTTTCCAACCAACCATGCCTAGGCACAACCTAAGCACTCCCTCAATTGACCATATTTAAATTAAAGCTTAAAAGACAACTAACCACTTCAAAGTAGTTCAACCTCAATTCTCTCCCTCTTTTAAAGAGCTAAGGGTACTTACCTTACATCACCCTAAATCATCATAAGGGTAATCATACTTCCAACTCAATGATTATAACTCTTTTTTCACCCTTTTTTCCACTCTTATAATAGGTTCATAAAGGGAATCATTTGCTAGTCATCAGGTTTCTACCATTAACTAGCACACTTCACAATCACCTTACAAGGCTCACACACTATCTCCTCTCCTTAGGAGCAAGACTATACAAAATATTCTAATCCACAAAAGTACAACTATGAAGCATTTCACCTATATCAAGGCAACATTCACGTTTCTCACTATATACCCCATTCTATAAGACTTTTCAAGACCTATATCATAACATCATGCTACCATCCTACATAATCATAAGGCAATCCATCATTCCTAGGGGAACTCCATTCAACCATAACAAATACTAACAAGCCATAACCATATCTTAATATAACTTTTTAACATAACATCTCATTCCTCTTAAACCATCTATAGCCATAAATGGCACCACATCCACATGTACTAAATTACCTTCACATATACTCACCAAATCATAAAACGAAGGTAGGTATCAAAAACTCATCTTTTCTCCCTCAAGCATTGAGAAATCATACCTTCCAAGCAATCACATCTAAAAGAATACCGGACAAGGAAACATAAGAGAGAGATCATATATAATTAAGTTCGATGGCACGATATGAGAATAGTGAAGAAGGGAAACTCTATCGTCCTATAGCCTCCCATATCATTTGATGTGTCGCGACTCACCACCAATGAAACGAGACTCTACTTGACGTGGCAACACGAGACATTGAAACCTAAAGACATAACACAAAACTTTATGCTCTGATACCAAGTTTGTTACGACCCGAGGGTATACCATAAAAGTTACGGTATTCTTGAATCTTAATACGGCGTCGTCGACCTCTCGGAGGTCTAAGACAAGCCTCTTAATGTACCTTCATTGCATAATCATAAAGATAACAAAAAATTTCAAACTTTTCATAGCATATCATATGCTAGAACATTACTTCGTATATATATATAAAAATATCATAATACATATTTAGACTCTAATGTCTCTTTGCCATCTTAAGAGACAACTCAATAGAATAGAATAGGGACACGACCCTTAACAACATAAAATAATATCTAAGCTATTACATTAACTTTAAGAATATCTTGACATAGGCAACCCTTGAATCATAAGGTCTCCTTTACTTGAACTTGGGAGATCTATCCAAGCTATCACTTAGGAGATGGCCTCTAGCCATCACCACCTACACTTTGTGTAAAAGTGAACAAGAATGGTATTAGTAAAAGAATGCACTAAGTATGGAAAAAATGCAAAAACATGCATTTAAAGAGGACATTTCATTTGAAATCATGCAACATGTATTTTAAGAACTTCATGAACATAGGCACATATAAGCTCAAAATAGTTCACGTACATCATATAGACATGGATAATACTCATAATAACACATAAAGCCATTTATCATACTTATAAGCATATTCAATACACTTTATAAATTACCTCTCTTTTACTTCACTTTTTTTCTTAAGTAACCCTCATGTGTACTTTGTAGGTATCACTTTGAGGTCACTTTACAATAGTCTTTCATAATATGATTCTTAACACAAGCACATATATTCATAAGTCATAAACACCTCAAATACATAAACTTCACATAAGGATCATCACCTAAGGCAACTCCTAAGTCACACTAGTGCAATGTGTAGGTAACCTCCCATAATGCTACTTCCACCAAGTGTACCTAAGAAGTCACGCTAGACTAGGCATAACATATTCAACAAGTCATAACATATTCATTTACAACTAGCAACAAGGCCACATATATCATATCATCATACAAGGACTCTTTCCTTTACTACAACCTTAGTCAAAACTCATCATACTCATATAACATCATAGAAAGACTCATCATACTTGATACACTTTAGTCATAGATTTACTTAGTTCATAAAATAACTAAACAACCCTCACAACCCCTTCATAAGCTTACTTGTGCAATGTACACATGAAGTCACATACACCCACATATACTAAGTAAACCCATTTAGAAGCCACAAGTTTAATTCATATGCATAGTCATATTCATATCTTAACATAACAAGGTCACTTAATATGCATTCATACAAGTCATAAATGACATATGTCTTTACTTCGTAAGGGTCTCCAATCCTATCCTTTCTTGAAGTCATCTAGTGCAATGTATAGGTAGGGTACATAGTCCTCCCATACCAAGTACACTCCTCCGGGAATTTAGATTAGAGTTCATATTCTTATCTTAGTTAATTATTAACCTTTTGAAGACATAGCATAACCGACATAGACCATGTAAGCTACATGGAATCTAGTGTTCTACTCCCACACCGAAAAGAGAGGGTTAACACTTGCCTAAGGTGCAAACTTTCGTACATAGCTTATCTAGGTGGATCCACTAAGCTAGAGTCATATGTGGTCACATAGTTAAGGGACAAGGAGATTGCTTCTAGAAACCTTGACTTACTAACGTGAGGGTTTCTATCTCATGAGATAACATATATCTTGGGAATCCACACTACTAGTCGTGAAGAAACCCATGTGGGAGGCCAGACTACTAACGTGAGACCTCCATCTCATTTACATTCCCTTTTGGTGCTAAGCAATAATTCCATTTTAAACATCATTAAGCCTTTATATTACATTAGTTCATAAAGAATAGTCCTTAGGGACTTACTCCCTCATATATCATATAGCTCAAAGCTATGTAGGGTGAGAATTCTACATTCATCATAGAACCTACATTATGTGAGAATGTCTTTCACATAATCATATCATATTCATACATACATGTGTGTGTGTACATATATGTGAGATCTACCTTCACATAAACACCTTTAGTCACACATGTTCATAACTTCATAAATCATATACTTTACATGCAAGAAATATGTATTGATGTATAGGAGAACTATCCTTTACTTCATCATGAATCCATCATACTCATAGATTTGCATGAGTGTGTGTGTGTACATAGTTCAATATGATCACATAATGGATATCATATAGTATTGATGGAGCCAACCTCTAAAGACCACAATACATGTACAACATTCTTCAAGTCTCAAGTCATACAGATATATTGAGTATTGAGTACTATTGACTACACACACACACTCTAGCATACTTTGATCATACATTCATATAGGGTTCATATGGGTAGGGGCCATGCTACAAGGATATTTATCACGATTAGCCATATAGACCATACCTAAACCTAACATGATCATCACACATACACATATAACATCATCCCCATACCTAGATTAAGCAAGTAGTGTAGAAGACTATACACATAACTTCATGTAGCATCAATTCACTTAGACATGTTATTAGAATCAAGGCAAAATCCTTCAACTTCCTAACATAGAAATCATCATATCTATTCATATTTCATATAATGCCTTAAAGTCCATAATCATAACACATAAACATGTGCAAGAATGTAAACACCGCCACCAAAGGTGGACCATACCAATCAACACGATTCAATGTACATTCTAGGCTAATTAAAAGAAATAATTCAATTTACCAAATCTCCAAGATAATGATCATTTTTTATCATTCCTCCACAATGAATATTCAATTGATATACAAAGTAATAGCAATAATCAATTCAATACAATCTAATCACAATTCTATAAATATCAAGTCAAGATCACAAGACCCACATTATAGGCTAATTTGAGAAATTTGGAGGATCATGGTTTCTTACTAAAATTGGATAGAGATTCATCATAAAATCAATAATTAAACATATATTCATCATTATAATTCTTTTGGAATCAATTTGAGAATGAACCCATGGCTAGATTGAAAAATTGCATTTTTGACTTAGAATTCATATTTAGAAAACCTTTGAAAGGACTCCATAGATGAATGGTTATCTATGGATTAAGGATCACCATACCTTATACATTAAAAATCCCATGAAAACCTGATAAGAAAGTTCCAAGAATCTAACTCCATAGCTTGTTCTTGAGCTTGGTCTACAATGGGGTTTAGCGGTTTTTGGAAGAGAAGAGAACATTGGGAATTTGATTTCTTAATGGGTGTTGGGGTTTTGGCTTGGGAAAGGGTTTAAAAGTTCCTTAAAACAATTAATAAAACGTCCCCCAAGTTACCACAAAAAAAAACCACACACGAATTGGGGCTCTTAGACATGTCAAAATTGACTTAAAAATGACGCAACGCTCTTAGACATGTCAAAATTGACTTAAAAATGACGCAGCCGGATCTGGGAGTGGGCTACGCCTCGCGGAGAAGCCTCCCTATTCTTCCCCAATAAAATTTGAGGCAGTGAGGTGCGTGCGAGGCGCGCTTCGCAAGGGCAAGGTCTCATTCTTGCTCCTGCACGCTGCCTTGGGCAGCCTCTTGTCCAAGGTTGGGGTCCTCCTTGGGGGCCCTTTGGGTGATCCCCGGGGAGTCGTACCCATACGTTTTGACCCTTAAAATGTCTATTAAGGTACTAGGGTCAACTACACTGGTTCTCAACTCCAAACAACACGTAAAATCAAGTCAAACATACAAGGACACACTAGCACATCTAAAAGGCTAACTTTCGAACCTCTTGGACGTTCTTGGACGTTTGACGTCCTACACATCATAAAACTTAAAACACTGCTAAACATCATTATAACACATATAAGGACCTCAAGAACCCATGAAACACACATAAGCACAAAAAAACACCTAAAGCCCTTTGGTGACTAGTCATTGAACATCTTGGTCGTCCCTTGACGTTTGACTTCCAAACCACCTCAAATCAAGTATACATACTATAAAATACTTAATGAACATATTATTAACCTTTTTAGGCAAATGTGAGGCTCTATCTACCTTATCTCATTTTTTAGGGCGTGTCAATGTGGGATACCCATTAGCATTAGAGAAGTTCTATGAAGTTTAGGAGGTGGTATGGGACGCAATTTAGACATTGCACAATAGGCTTCGAATATGTTAGTGAGAGTCCCTAGGTCTTATCCATGACCATTACTTGAGTGTCCTTTATCTGATGAATGTCTCTTAAATGAACTAAATAACATAATGACTTAATGATAGGATGTATGTAAATGAATGATTACCTAATCTAGAGTGACTTAAGGTTTCCTTAGTTAAAGTGTGAAGAGGGCATATGGTATGATCTCTTCATCTCTTTTCTATGGAATTGTTGAGAATGACTCTAGTTAGGGAAGTTGGTTGTTATGTTGGACATGATCTAAGCTTAGGAAGTCTTAACGATTATTTAGATAACCTTGAGGATAGTGTATGGGTGTTCTCTTCTAGGAGAACTTAAGTAAGTCTTTTGATAGCCTTAGTAAAGAGAATGCCATATTATATATGTTATGTATTTGATGTAATGTAAGTGTGTATGTGTCTCATTCTAAGTAGTCTTAAGGATCATTTAGGCATACTTAGAGAGGGTGTATGGGCGGTCTCTCATTGTATGACTTAAGTGAGTCTTAGGATAGATTTTAGTGGGTTGACTACATGCTATAAGGTGTGTTTAGTGAAGGCTAATCACTTTACTGTACAGTGAAGGGATTTCAGTGTAACAGTGATTCGAGTTACTGGAAAGTGACTCCTAAAATTATGATATTTGGTTTAAATGTTATCTTATGTGTTTCTAAGTTGATAAATGTTGTTCTTATGATTATATTATGATATTTAAATAAAAATATGCATATTTACGATAAATGTCCATTTTCATGATTTTTTTGTCATACTTAGTACATGTGGTTGTACTAATTCCATGCTTTTATCTATCTCTATAGTGGTTGGTAGGTGAGGAGCATTTGGGAAGCAAGACCTGCATCTTAGCATCGTTCAAGAGAAGTTGAAAAATGTCCTCATTATACTTGAGGGAATAGATATCTATTATTATTCCTATTGGAGTATTGTAATAGACTTAGTAGTACTATATTTTGTATTTCTTATGGGCCGTGTCCCAAGTACTCTTATGTCTAATATTGATGAGATTGAGACTTAGTATTTCCTATTACTTTTATATGAAACAGTTTTTAAAGACTATGATATATTGTGTGAAAAGTTTTAATTTCGCACTATTTTTCACTATGTATTTGCGATGAATGAAATAGAAGGGCTTGTTTAAGACCTCCGAGAGGTTGAGTACGCTGGTTTCAATCCAAGATTGTGCCTTATATTCTAGGGTGTGGTCTTGGTATGTGAATGTAAGAGGCTGGACAAAAGAAGGCCAAGCTCTCACACCAAAGTACCCCTCGATGCCCTCCACCTACGGGGCATCGACCAGCCTGCTGGTTGTCGACTGCCTCCGTAGGTGGGACTGCCTTAGGCAGTTTTGGCCACCAAGATGGGTCCTTCCTCAAGGACCCTTGGTTGGTCTTTGGGGACTTTTGCCTGAGTATTTATAACCCAAATACAACCATATACATGTTAAGTACCTATCACATCAATTTTATCAAAAACGAACACATAATACTCGACGAAACATACTAAGACACACAAAGTCGTTTCAAGGCAAACCTTTCGAATGTCATGGACGTTCTTAGGCGTTTGACCTCCAAACTTCATGAAACTTTACAAACTGCCTATAAAAAGTATTATTACTCATATATGGGCCTCCTAAGATCAAGAAACACACTTAAGAACATAAAAACACATAAGGCCCATTGATGACTATTCGTTGAACGTCTTGGTCGTCCCTTGACGTTTGACTTCCAAATTACCTAAACCTTTAGACCCTGTCTCATTACCACATTATAATCGATTTTACGACTTGAATACATAAAGACACAATAGTTAGGCTCTAGTTTCACCTAGGTCGTTTTAGAGATTAAACATCAATTATATGCACAACATTCTCCCCCACTTGGACAACATTCGTCCTCGAATGACACTTGCTTCATTTTAAACACTTTCAAGAGATTAAAAACTCAAGAATAGAAGAACATAACAATACCACACTATACACAATACACAATTTAGGATGAAAAACAATTTAACCCACTTTAAGAGACTCAAAACAAAACAAGAAGTAAGAAACTGATCTACAACTCATTATGCAATTAAAGCTCACTTTCTTTATTTCAAATAACAAGAACTTATTATAGATTTATTATAATTCACATGTACATCAATTATATGCACACTATAACTAGGTTCAACCAAAGAAAAATTTAGTCAAAATTTGCAAATTCTTACAGTGAACTCAAATCTCTTAAAGTGAACATATTTCAAATTTTCAAAAAAATGCAACATTGAGGCAATTGATAATAAAAGCATGTCCATAATAGATACAAAACTATATAAAATCATTCTTCAACATGAACATAACCTCATTAAATGAGAAATGCAAGGTATCAATGAAATTTGATTTAAACAAGACTCCTAAACACAATGCACATGGAACATACTACTATGAGTTTCTAGCTCATCTACTAACCATACTCCCCACTTAGAAAGAACTCATAAAAAAAAGAGATAATACTAGAAATTACTCCCCACTTAGAAGGAACTCATAAAACAACAGAGATATTACTAGAAATTACCAACATTCGAACCTGCCTTTGATTCCTTACACCGCAGAGCAAAGAAGTGATTCCTTTTTGGAGAAACATCTTCCGGTGCACTAGGAGTAACTTGATTACCTTCTCTTCCTCTAGATGCAATAGTATGACAATCTCTCACCTTATGTCCATCCTTTCCACAACTAAAATAATTCCCGAAACCAACTAGACATTTACAATAGTTCTTCTTCCCACAAGTATCACAAGTAGGCTTACCATTATGAGAACCACTACCCCTCTCAAGTTTAACCTTAGGAGCACTAGGTCCATCTTGCATTGGAGCTTTCTTCTTGAACCTTGGTTGGTTTTTCTCATTAGATCCACCACTTTTCAAGTTTCTAGCAATCCTACAAATTTTGGACTCTTCAATGGATTGAGCATACACCATGAGTCTAGAAAAGTTTGTATCATTGTAAAGTATTTTCGTACGGCATTCTTCTTTCATAAGGTTGAAAACACCGGTCACAAACCTACTCATCTCATTCCTTGGGTTAGACACCAAAGATGGAGCATACCTAGACAACATAGTGAACTTCAAGGAATACTCCTCAACACTCATATTTCCTAGCTTGAGATTAATATACTCTTCAACCTTAACCTCCCTCCTCTCAAGGGGAAAGTACTTCTCCACGAAAGACTCCTTAAACTCTTCCCACTCAATAGGACCGACTCAACAAGACTATTATCATTCCATTGGGTGTATAACACTAAAGTAATATCCCTCAATTGGTACGAAGATAACTTTGCCTTCTCCATAGAATTAACACCCATGACACTCAACACCTTATACACACCATCAAGAAATTGTTGGGGATCCTCTCCCACCTTTGAGACAAAAAATATAGGAGGATTCATCCACACAAAGTCTCTCAACCTAGATGTCAAAGTGCTCTCCATAACATTCACCATAGGCTCAACACCCCTATTTACATGAGTAGTCATGACTCGGGCTAAAACAAGTAATGCCTCTCTAATCTCCCCATTAGTCATGTCAGTGGGAATGACCGCAACATCATTACCTCCACCCACAATAGGGACTTGATCACCTTGGGCACCTTGAGAACCTTTTGGAACTTGTCCATATTGAAGAACTTTCTCAACTTGCTCCACTTGAGGAGGAATTTACTCATTCTCCCTTCCCTCTTCCAATCTTCTAGTGACCATAATTTTAGTGTTTATCTACCTAAAACACAAGGAAACACATTAAGAAGGAAACTCATAATTTTTACTCTATGGCATGACACATAATTAGAGAAAGAAGGGAAACTCTATCGTCCTATAGCATCTCACTCATGGAAGTGTCGCGACTCACACCAATGAACAAGACTCTACTAGACGTGGAATTTTGAGAATTTTTATTCCTAAGACCACTTTCATAACCTATGCTATGATATCACGTTTTTCACGACCCTCATGTGTACCCTAGAAGTTAGGCATGATATCTTGAGATGGTATGTCCGAAGGTTAGCTAGAGATAATAAATCTCAAGGAGGATTGAGTTAAAATACTCATGGTATCTTGAAATATTGAATCTCATGGAAGCTTGGGTTTAATTACTCATGGTAGCTTGATGTGATGAACTTCATGATAGGTTGGGATGGAGGAAGTAAGCTCTGTCATGTTTAGTGTGGTCATGTGTTTCAAGGATGCTTGATCATGGTAGCATGGGGATGGTGGTTCCCATGGTAGCTTGGGATTGAGTAATAACGCTCTCCTAAGAATAGTTTGAAGTAGCATGACTTAGAATGTTTTCATGATAGCTTTACTTGGTTAGGCCAAAACCATTTGATGGTAGCTTTATGGGAAAGGCTTATACACTTCTAATGTTAGCTTGACTTGCATGCAAGGTGCATTGCATGGTGGCTTTATTTGCAGGTATGGTGAATTTCATGTAATAGCTTGACCTAACATTTTAATTGTATCTTGGGGTTGAGGATTCATGCTCCCCTATGTATTATATTGCATCTACATGATTGGTTGCATGGTGGTTAGGATGGTTTTATCCTTCCTTTAGTTAGCTCGGTTAGTATGTTGAGATGCTTTCTGTGGTAGTAGGTCTATTATGATAGTATGTTGAGCTTAATAGACAAGGTTGAAAGATAAGTTAGCTTGGATTAGGTTAGCCTAGAGAAGTACTTAGTGTGGATGGTAGTATGAGATGCCATTCATAAATTGCACAAGTATTACTTGAAGCTACGTATGACATGACCACTACATGATGTATGCTTAGCTTGGATAGTGACTATAGTTGTATTCCATGACATGATTGACTTAAGATGATAGTTACTTGTCAATTAGAAGTAGGTCTACTACAGACTCCAAAAGTAAATGAAAGGTAATAGGGTGACTTTAAGATATGCTTAGTGTGTAAAAGTAGAATGGGACGTTTCACATGCATTGAACAAGTGTGCTTTGAGGTGGCCTAAGGGCATAGTGATCATATGATTATGATGAACCTAAGTCTTAATTATGAGATGGATTATGATCAAGAATGACCAAAGAGAGGTACTTAGCCTTGGTAGTAGTATGGGATGCTACCTTAGCCTTGCACAAGTATACTTGGAGGTGACTTATGAAGTAGTTCATTTGAGTAAGAAAGACAATGAGTTAAGTATGAACTATTATGTTCTCTATGATGCTTTAGTATGCTTATGTTATTCATGTTATGGTTATGCTTTTATCTCTTATGATTATTTTTATTGTTGACAATCCTTTTGAGATATCTAATGTTTGGTATGGTAGTTTCCATATTTAGTACATTTTGTACTACTGCATATTTTGCCTACATTTTAATCCAATGTAGGGTCTTGAGGAGATTGAGTTGCTTTGAAGGTTAGAGTTTCCAAGGCTTTCAAGAAATGAATATTGGTGAGTCCTCATATCATTTGAGGACCCCAACACTATGATGACTTTTCTGTTCTTTTCTATGTTTAGACTTTTATGGCTGTGACCCAAGACTATTGTATTCATGATGTCATAGAAGGTTTTTGAGACATATGTTAGGAGTTTTATTTCAAGATTCCGCATTATATATTTGAATAAAAGTTTTGATTCTTTGATCATTTTCATATGTTTATGCAATGAAAAATGTCTAAGGGTTTGTACAAGACCTCCTAGAGGTCAAATACGCAGTGTTCTGACTCAAGAGTGCTCTAATTACTAGGGTATACTTGCAGGTCGTGATAAACTTTGTATCAGAAGATAAGGTTATGAAATGGTCTTAGGATTTCTCAAAACTGCGTCTAGTAGAGTCTTATTCATCGGTGGGAGTCGCGACACATCTATGAGTAGGATCCTATGTGATGCTTAGGAAGGTTTCTCTTCTTCATTCTTGAAGTCGTGCCTTAGATCTATAAGCTCTCTCTCTTATCTCTTATCCGATGGTATGTAGGATGTGACTATTAGAACGTTTATGCTATAAGGACTGAGGGAAAAAGGTGAGCTGAAATGCCAATTATGGCTATGTGACTTGATAGAGATGAGATGATGGGTCGTGATGTTGTTCTTAGTATGAATGGGTTGATATATGGTTATGTTGATGTTGGTAGAAGGCAAAGATGTGTTTTGTTGTAAGTTGATAGAATTTGGTTGAATAGAGTGTTTGAGTACTTCCTAAAAGGGGTGAGTGAATAGACTTCTCTAAGGCGGTAGAAGTGTAATTCACCATGGTTTAAGAGTCACCTTGAGTGAAGGATGTGAAATCTTAGTGTTGTTTAGAAAGGAGTTAGCAAAGGATTGCTCCAAATGTGGGAATAAGGTTGTTATGTATCCTTGATGTGCATGGGCTATGGTTACATGATGAGGAGTCAAGCAAGTTGCTCTTAGTGGTATAGCTGATGAGCCTCAAAGAGGGATAAGATATATGCTCTCCAATACAAGGGTGGTCAAGAATGATCTCCTTATGTCCCTCTCAGGTATGTGTTTCCTTAACAATTTACAAAAATATTAAGAAAATCCTATGATTATAAATTGTCTTATGATTTTGCAGTTTCCTGATGAGGAATTGATGTTAGAAATACATGTTTATCTTATTCCCAAGTGGGGGATAAGTAGCGTTTTTATGTGGTCTTTATATGGTTATGTGTAGTTATTAGTAATATTTAGCTTGTAATTGAATTGTTTCCTTGATTTGTGTATGTGCATTTAGTTATAATGCATGTTCGATGGGCTGCTAGTCTAGATTTGGACCTATAAGAAGTTTTTAGTAAGGTGTCATTTGAGGAAGAATATTTCCCAAGTGGGGGATATTGTAAGGACCCCAAAATAAATTAGGTCTAAATAGAGCCTAACATGTGTGTCATGAGTTTATAAGGTCTTAAAATGACGAATTTTAGTGTTAAGAGGCAAATTTTAATGTTTGGAAGAGTTTGGAGGTCAAACATCCAAGACGTTCGAAATTTAGCCATGAGATGTGTTCATGGGCCTTTGTATGTTTCATGATGTTTTAAGTAGTGTTTGGAGGTAAAATTCATAGGAAGAGTTTCTAAAATATATATGGACATGTTTAGTGTATAAGAGTCCGGATACGACCCCGAAAGACCACCCAACGGGTCCTTGAAGGGGACCCCAAAAACATTCCTCGACATTGTCAAATTGGGTGAACGACGGTTGGTATCTACGTTCAATAGATCAATCCACGCCTCGTAGTTCATGGGATTGGATGGGGTCTTCTTCTAGGAAAGTTTTCCTTCAATTATAAACCTCATACCCAATCAATGTAGGCACAACATGACCCGTATACCAATCCACGATCCGTGGATGGGAAATCCTAGGGCTTCCAACCTGTGGAGTCTTAGTTTTACGTTTGTGTCAATTTATTAAAGTTTTATGGGGTTGTTTAGTTAGTTATTAATACACCTTTTATGCAGACCCTATGTTGAATCATGAAATCGTTTGGTAACAAGACCCCCAAAACAGTCCCCCTATGCTGCCTTGACAGCTTTGTGTCCTCACCTTTGTGGTGATCTACTCAGCCAAACGACGCTCCGTAGATCAAACCACGGTTCTTGGATGGACCTCGTGGGTCCATACTTAGAATATTTAGGGGACTGCAACATTTATTGTTTTAGATTCAATCTACCAGACCAAACCACGGATAGTAGATCAATCTACTGTCCGTAGATGGCAAAATCGTAGGTGATGCCAGATTTCCAAATTTCATTTTTAAGTTAGGAGTTAGGAGTTAGGTTAGTATTTAATTAGGGGTTATTGAGGTTTGGTTAATAGGTTATTTAACAACCTATATAATCCTTAATAAACGCTAAACCAACCATTCTAACTAACTCATCTAAAGACCACAAAACTCTCTGCAAAATCATCTCTCTCGAATAGAATGTAGACACGTAATTTTTGACCAAACATAACGTTTTATACTATTTTTTATTCCTTAAATATTTCTTTATGTTTAAGTTAGATATTTTATATTTTGTCTTATTTTTATTAAGTTATTTTTATAAATTCCGAAACAACAAAAATAGTATCATTTTTTTAAGATAAGTTTTATTTAAATTGTTTAAACAAATATCAATGAAAAGCTACAAAAATATATCTTCTTATAATTTAAATGTAATAAATAAACTAATGTTCTTAATTATATTTTTTATTAGTCATTTAGTTTATTAATTGGTTCTAGATAATTAATATTTATTGTTTATAATATATTTAATTTATAAGAATATTATCCATTATCATCACATCTACCCAAAACCCCGCTATCACTTCCCACACCCTCACATAATATTCTCCACTCACCTACAAAAACTAATACACACTATATATATACACACAAAAACAAAAAAGGAGGAAGAAAAAATTTCAGCAAAAACACATGAAAAAAAAAGAAAGAGAGGAGAAGAATCACTCCCAAATAAGAAAATCTTCAGCAATAAGAAAAAATCAAAAAGACACACACACAACTAAAGTAACAGAAAGGAAAAACACAACGCACATTCATATAAAAATTGTGAGTGTTCTAGTCGAGGTTCAGGCAAGATCATTGAGGTATTCAACTTTAACTTATCTCTTTTAATTTATCTATGGAATGTGATGTAATTTTATGAATATTTTATATATATATAGTTTTGTTTCATTCATAATTCAATTGCAATAAAAATGTGAAATTAAATATATTTGTTGTATTTATTGTTGTACAATTTTGATGTTTTGAATATGTTTCTAGTTAATATCACGTAGAATCTCATTGAATATAAAAAATTAATTAAGGATTTAGAGTTAGTACATTGAGTTTTGAAAAAATGTTAGTTGTGATCCCTTAAAATGAATGGGTCATAACATTTTTTCTTTTTTTTGATTTAAATAATAATAATAAAGTACGTATGGTTAGGCTAAAAATAAATAAATAAATAAATTATTGTTGTTTTATATTAACAAACAAAAAATGAGATTTATTTTTAACAATGTGTTATTGTTTGTTTGAGTAGAAAGTATATACTTAATGTTGATGTTAATTATAAGCGTAAACAAAATATTGAAATATAAAATAAAATTATATGAATATGATTCAAAATTTTATCGTAGAATATTTTATTTTATTTTTCTTTAGAAAGATTATGTATTTTCTTTAACTTTACACAAACATGTAGGCACATAAAAAATATTTGTTTTTTGATTAAGAATGTGGACACATTTTTTTTAAGTCATTAAGAATAAACTCAAAGATGCAGTGATGCACCTTGTCCAATAATTCACTTAACTTTTATTTATTTAAAGTAAAGATCTATAGAAAATAAGGTTAATATATAAGTATGGTGGAAAGAAGACAATTATGTCTCTAATCGTGAAGACCAAGAATACGGTTACGTATCTAGGTCGAGACCAAGTAAAAGTTCATCAATAAAAATGCAAACAATTCATGGCCTGAAAATAATATATCCAAAAATATTTTTAAATTAGTATGAGTCAATAAAATCGACCGTGCTAGAACCACGGGACTCGAGGGATGCCTAATACCTTCCCCTCGTCAACAAAATTCCTTACCCGAATTTCTGGTTCGTAGACTAAAATAAAGAGTCATTTACTTTTGGTTAGGGATTAAAACGAAAAGGTGACTTGGAACACCATAACTCAATTCCAAGTGGTGACTCTGAAAAATAAAAATAACCCCTTAATCAATAACGTCACTTAAATTGGAAAAAAGGTGTGACATAGAAGAAAAAGAAGAAGAAGAGAAAAAGGAAGGAGGGAACCTAGGTCTAATTCTCCATGGAAATAAGCTTGGTTTAAGGCTCCAATAAAAGGTATGTGAAGATTATAAATTCATGGATTGTTCCATTCATGGAGTCCCCCTAGTTTTCCTCAATTGTTAATCCAAAGAACCCCAATCTAGAGAGGGTTGTGATTGCATTGTGGGTCAGGCTTGATTGTGATATCAATCTAGTGGGTAACATTCAATTATGTTTGTGTGATAATTATATGATTGTTTCATGATGTTTTCATGGTGAATTATAGTAATTGATGTTTAAGATGATCATGGTGATTTTAGGCCCTTAGAGTCTAGATGAAGGTTCTAAGTTGACTTTCTTGGTTCAATTGCATTGTATACTATTGATCATGATTGAATCACCTAGATATGAATTTGACTAGGCATAATTGATCTCGGTTGGTCTTGACTTGCAAAGTTGGAATTTAACCCATGTGATCATGTATGCCTAGACTTACCTTATAATGATCAAATTGAATGAAAAGCATGTAATTTAACATAGATCATGATGAATTGAAGTTCAGTTTATGGTCTGGTATGCTATTGATGCTAGGTCTTTGGGGTGATGTCTTTATGAAGGGATTCTGATGATGTTTTCGTCTACACTTAAGACATGAACAAGTTAGGGGAAGCAAGTTCTCTCACATAGATGAGCTCTAGGTTGACCTAAGAACCTAAAATGAATCAAGACATGATGAACTAGATTAGCTTGAATGTGGAATGTATGATCACTTCATGTGTAATAGACTTGGTGATACAATACCAAGACATGATAATTGATATGATGGCTCTCATGATAGCTTGAGATGGTAAGTCTCAAGGGTTGCTTTAAATAGCTAATCTTAAGGAGGCTTGAGTTGAAATACTCATGGTAGTTTGAGATGTTCAATCTCATGGAAGCTTGTCTTAATTACTCATGGTAGCTTGAGGTGATAAACTTCATGATAGCTTGGAATAGATGAAGTAAGCTCTCTCATGTTTATTGTGGTCATGTGTTGCAAGGATGCTTGATCATGGTAGTGTGGGGATGGTGGTTCCCATGGTAACTTGGCATTGAGTAATGAAGATCTCCTAAGAATAGCTTGAAGTAGCATGACTAAAATGCCTTCGTGATAGATTTACTTGGTTAGGCCAAAACCATTTTATGGTAGCTTTAGAGGAAAGGTTTATACACTTGCAATGTTAGCTTGACTTGCATGTAAGGTGGCATTTCATGGTAGCTATATTTGCATGCATGGTGAATTTCATGTAATAGCTTGAGATAACATTATCATTGGTGTAGCTTAGGGTTGAGTATTCATGCTCCCTACGGATTAGCTTGCATCTACATGATTGGTTGCATGGTGGTTAGGATGGTTTTATCCTTCCTTTAGTTAGCTTGTTAGTGTGTTGAGTTGTTTTCCGTGGTAGTAGGTTCTATATGAATAGTATGTTGACCTTAATAGACAAGGTTGCAAGATAAGTTAGCTTGGATTAGGTTAGCCTAGAGAATTACATAGTGTGGATGGTAGTATGGTGTCATTCATACATTGCACAAGTATTACTTGAAGCTACCTATGACATGACCACTACTGATGTATGATTAGCTTGGATAGTGATTATAGTTGTTTTCCATGACATGATTGACTTAAGATGATGTTTCTTGTCAATAAGAAGTAGGTCCTACTAGAGACTC
>JAJJBR010001604.1:0-17581 GCA_022817965.1 Solanum lycopersicoides | reverse complement strand
TCGGATGGACAGACCCGTCCTGTTACAGTTTTGCGGTTGACTGTAAAAGATACAGTTGAGGATCGTATTTTGGCTCTTCAGGTATTACATGATTTCATCTTTTTTCACTTTTTATTTTTAATTTAGCAACATGCCTAAAGTGTTTCCATCAAGATAATTATAATGATAACATAGATGGTCATGATCTTCTGTTGAAGGATTTAGATGTCAGTGCTGGGTTTCATTATTTGTTTAAGTCAAGTTTGTGGTTTCCTTTTTCTGCATCTTTGCTGGTTTCTCACTTACGCTACATTCTAGAATTCTAATGTGGTAACACTGGTATTCGCAGCAAAAGAAAAGAGAAATGGTTGCCTCTGCGTTTGGAGAGGATGAGACTGGTAGCCGACAGACTCGTCTAACTGTGGAGGACCTGGAGTACCTTTTCAAGATTTAGTCGGCATCCCATTTTTGCAGTAAGCTGATGTTTAATTGCGGCTTGGGCTATCTTAATTTTTTTAAATCTGAAACTGGTTTAGCAGCATATACAATTGAGGCGTTGGTTCTTAGGTTCCATAGTATTGACATAAAAAGATGACCTTACCTAAAAAAGATGATTTATGAGAAAATCTTCAAAGATTCATATGATCCTCATTTTTTTTATAGCTATTGGTTACCTTGTGCAGGGGTTGGATTTTAGTGGTTTACACCCAAATGAGAATGAGACTTAGATTAGTCTCTGTAGATTCTTTGCTTAGAAAATGTAAATGATAGATCTCATGGATTTCTTCTTGGATAGGGTTTAGGATATATTGCCTAAGTAGTTTAAGTTGTAGTCAGTAAGTAATATTTGTTTCTAGCTTTTGGGTTGTAAATTTTCACATTCAACTTAATACAGAACCATGGCATCATGGCAATTCTTTTCATTTGAAGTTTCTATAGAACTTCTCTTCTAAGTTATTGTGGTTTATACCATGGATGTAATGCAATGTGAAGTTCTTCGACCCTCGCAATTCTGTGCGGTAAACATTTTGGTTCTCCCTTCCAGCGGCTTGATGCTTTTTTAGGTCTCGCTATGCACGGGGTTCGGGGAAGGGCCGGACTAGAAAGGTCTATTGTTCATTTCTTTTAGTTCTATTTTGATTACACTTTTGAAACGAGGGTCTACAGCAAACAATCTTCTCTACCCTACAAAGTTAGGGTTAAGGTTTGTGTTCATCCTATCTCTCAAAATTCCAAGGTTGACTCCTAGGTCATTTAGTTCACGATACATAAGTGTGTCCTTTAACTTTAATACATAAATGTGCCCTTTAACTTTAACTGTCTCATTTCACATTTATGTTCTTCAATTTTGAGTATGCACAAGTAAATGCTTAATCTTGTATAAACTTGAACATGTAGACACATGAGATTTACGTGGCACAATACACGTAGGACAAACAATGACATGTACGATGTCATGTAAGATATATGTCTATTTGTTCAACTTTATACAAGTTTAAGTGCATATATGAGCTTACCCAAAGTTGAAGGGCATAAATACATATTGAAGCCAAGTTAAAGAACATATTTATGTATTATGCCAATTGCTTATGGAGCAAGTATTAGTGACTGTTGAGCAATAATTCTAGTGCACATATAGGACATGTGTGTCTATTAGTTCAACTTTATACAAGTTTAAGTGTCTACATGAGCTCACCCAAAGCTAAAGTGCATGAATATGATTTGAAGTCAAGTTAAAGAACATATTTATGTATTATGTCAATTGCTTATGGAGCAAGAATTAGTGACTAGAGGTTGAGCAATAATTCTAGTGTTATGCAACAATGACAACAAACAATAATATAATTGCTTATGGAGCTAGTATTAGTGACTATCTTGAGCAATAATTACAGTGTTATGCAACAATGACAACAAACAATAATATAATCCTGTGTAATCACACTAGTGAGACGGGAAAGGGTGGTGCGTATGCAAATCTAATCTTATCTTATCTTATGAAGGCAAATAGACTCTTGAGAGGCTCTCGACGCAAGTAGAACTACTCTAAGCAAGTATGAAAAGGAAACATAGTAGACGAAATCATGTATTATTGAGAAAATTCGTAACAAAAAAAATATTAACGAATCAAATGAATGAATAAGATAATAAAAATGTGGTTATAATACGAAGTGCAACTTGCAATACTATTCGAATAGTCTTGAATCTATAAATTTTAATTTTAAAATATTGAGTTGATTTAATCTAATTCAACTTTGAAGATCAGTCAAATTGATTCTCGAACAACAAAACATATTACATAAATCAAGACGGGAGATTACTTAATACTGTCGATCAAACATAGATTTTAGTTTATGTTAGAGAAAACAATCAAAATGGTCCTTGAAGTATAAGGGTTGCTTCATTATGGTCCTTGATATATTTCACTTTATTGAATTAGTCCTTGATGCATAACAAATGATGTTCATTTTGGTTCTTTATTCTAAACCTGATACACTTGTCAATGTTTTTTATATATATGATATTTAAATGTGGACCTCACACAATTGATAAAATGTCAAAATCTATCAATTTTTTTTGTTAGCTTCAAAGAAAGCGCTCTATAAAAATCTAAAACATCATTTTCTTCCATACAAAATTTTTTATCTCTCTCGAAAGCCGCTATTAGCTTTTTCATACTAAAGCTATAAGAAATTTCACTTTCTTGATTTTGGGTTTTTGATTTTGAAGTTTGTTAGTTTTGAATCCTCATTGCAACTTCATGAAGCAAAGTAGCAATTTTTGCAGGTACTGAGAAGGTTTCAAAACGGAGCTCGCCTAAGTCTCAGTTAAGCAGAGAATTTCGAGTAGAATAGGTTTGGAGTAAGAAGTCTTGTTCCTGTCAACCAAATAAATACTTTTACAATGTTCATTTTCCCGCAGTCAAAACAGGAAAAGAAGCAACACACAAGGACAAACTCCTTCATTTAAATATCAATTCAAAGTCTCCTTTCCTTACTAGTTAGGAGAATCTCCAAAGAAATTCGAAACGCTTATGATAGCGTAAGATTTCTCAATATTTGCAAAGATGTTGGTATTTGACCAAGGAAAAATTATGGAATTAGTAAAATTAGTAACTTTTTTTAAATGGAAAATAGCTTTAGTTTAAAAATATTATAAAAGAGCTATATGTTGTTTTTATAGCAAACCTTTCCCCTCTCTCGCTTGCGTCTCCTCCCTCCCCCCCTCCCCCCTCTCTCTTCTGCTCGCCTCTCTCCTATTAATATGTATTCATTTTGATACAAATCAGTTTGTATTTCTTTTCTCCAAAATTTGCGAAAAATACACTCTCTCCAGGGCCGACTCGACAACATTGGGGGCCTAAAGCGGAACTTAAGAGAGGGGCCTTAATAATTTTTTTTTCATGATATATATTTTTATTTAAAATCTAGTTTTCTAGCTATCTTAGATGCGGAGTCATTCAGTACTATTTTATAATCAATTTATTTTAATAATTTCTTTTCAAATGATAATATAGCTAATTCATTCGGTCTTTCTTAAGACATTGTTGATGTTGAAGAAGATTTAATCAGATTTGCGTTAATTCATGACACATCTGCATTCAGACAGTTCAGATAATATTAACATGGGATCTAGGTAAGGGATAATATGGGTATTTAGATAATGACATATTTCATATATTGGACCCTAAACTTGGTTTCAAATTTTAACTTTGACCTCCAACTTTAATAATGCACAAACAAGCACTTTAACTATTCAACTTTTAAATAAATAAACACATGATTCCTACATGGTACAATACACGTAGGACACCACGTAAGACAAAATATGACATGTAGGACATGTGTGTCTATTTGTTGAACTTTATACAAGTTTAAGTGTCTACTTGTGCACAACCAAAATTGAAGGGCATAAATGTGATTCGAAGCCAAGTTAAAGGGAACATTTATGTATTATGCGTTAGATAATATTAACATGAGAGACTTACTAAGTAGCCCAACCACCTATCAAGCAGATTTGTTGACTCCTTTCTTCCAGGGTTGCCAGAGCTCCAAAGGTTTGCTTATTCTTCTTTTTAAAGATTTTGGGTAGGACGGGGCTCTTTCCCATCCAAGTGTTATATACGTAGAGGCTTGCAAACTAGTGTGTTGGGTTGTTAATCACTTTATTGGCCATCTGGTCGGCTAATATTTGATAGTTTCTTGGCATATTATTTATATTTATTCTTATTTTCAGTTTTGTATAGTGATATGGTGGCTTTGATGGACCACATAGCATTTATGCTTTCCTAGATACCGTGGTGGCCTTGACGGTCCAAATAAGCTTCTATGCTAGTTGGTTATTGCTTTATATAAACTGTTGGGAGTAGTTGTTTTCCTTGCAAAACTGTTGATAGGAGCCCTGCTAGTCGATGACTTATTTTTAAGTCGAGATATACTTATTTTTCTTAACCGTGTGTCGCTGTCATGCACCATTAGCAAATGGTTAGCAGGGTCGGCTCAGACCTAAGTTTTGACATTAGGTGTCAGTTGTGCCCCTTGAGTTTGGAGTGTAGCATCATTTTGATCGTTTTCTCGTTTATGTTGTCAATACTTTTCTCCCCCACAGTTTTTTCATCATAAATTTTACTCTTGTAATTTTTAAATCTATTTTGAAATGATTTTTTTTTAAGCCAAACTTCTTATCAGAAAAAATCAATAGATCTTATTTAAAGTAGGAATAGAGTCTATGTACATTCATTTTTATTAGATTTCACTTATAAAAATCACATTAAAAATATTGTGTTATGAAATTTAAAAATAATTAGTGCGAAGAGTTAAAAATACATCTCAATTATCATATTTTTTTAGTTTCATACATAAATAATTGAGAATGTGAGAAACATACTTAAACGATCACTCAAGTTTGAGACTCACACCTTAAGTAATATGTGATGGTGTGGATATTACACACTCTTTTAAAAAAAAAAGTCACGTGAAAAAAAAATCCACTATTTTCTCTCATCGTGTGTCGATATCTCCAAGTAAAATTAAGAATATTTCACTACTAAGCCACAATTTTTTCATAGATTAAAAGTCAGTTAATGATTTGCCAAAAAGAGTTAGGATTTTTATTCTTGTCTCAAAATATTGATGGTTTTTGTACAAAAAATAAACAAGTATGTTGAAAAAAATATGTAATATTGGTGAAGAAATGAAGAAAAATGTTTGAAAAATGATGATGATGAAGAAGATGAGAGTTAATTAAGGATTTTATAAATCAATTAAAAAATATGTCAACAAATATAGAAGAATCATATATAAACAAAGGCCCTAAATGTATGTGTATACACGTGTTTAATGATCAATAAAGTGAGTTGAGAATCATGAAATCTCAAAAAATTCAAATTTCAGTAATAACAAAAAATACTAATAGATGATTTGTTCTTATTTGGCCTACCTTTGATAGAACTAATCGAAATGCGTACAAACTGACATGGAAATACCATGTTCATCAAAAAAATAAATCATAATTTTTGCTTATAGTTGTGAATGATTTTTGTGTAAACAAATCTTTTAATTTGTTTCCAAGAATTGTTTCAAATATGGTCCTATGGTCTAGCGGTTAGGACATTGGACTCTGAATCCAGTAACCCGAGTTCAATTCTCGGTAGGACCTTTACATTTTTTTTTTATTTTTTTTTTTTATAATTTTTTTTTCTTATTTAAGTGAATGCAAAATATTTTGTATATCGAGTTGTCTTTTGTTAATAAGCAAATATGGAGTCTTGATTTTGTCGGGAAAAAATACAACCATGATATTGATCTATTTAAAGAGGGAACTGTTTCTTGAAAAAATAATAATTCTTGACTACGAAAATCGCAATACAAGCACTCCCTTATCCATTTGTTTCTTAGAAAGAAGAATATAGTGCAGACCACAATCCCCTATGCTTGTTCTCGTCTTTTGGTCACTCCTCTTACTATATGGTATCGAGCTTCCCAAGTTGGATGCCACTTCCTTCTCAGATCCCACCTATTTCATTCTTCTATTGAGTCGACTAACTTAATGAAAATAATTCAATCAACATCATTCTTCAAGAAGAACTTCTAAAGTTTGTATCTTTTACAAATATGGCGCCCCAATGACTAGAAATGCGATTAATTTGCACAAAATTTTCACTAGAGAGTTCATCATCTGCTATATATAACTAAAATATACTTTTGACCTTATATATATATATATATATAGTGAAATTGTTGAACTTGAGCCAAGGGTCATTCAGAAACAAGCTCTCTACCTTCATGAGATAGTGATGAGGCCTGTGAACAATCCAACCTCCCCAAACCCCACTTATGAAGTTTCACTGGATACGTTGTTGTATTATATAGTTGATTATTTGTAGCAACAAGTTCATATGAACCCCTTTAGGCCCTGTTTAGTACCTATTGTTCAACCATGCCAATATGTCACTATGAACCACCTCAATATTTTCATCAGTCTTTGTACACAACAAAGAATGCATCACACCATCATAAATCTTCAATGTCTTTTCTGTGCTTTTAGCCAATTTATACTATTCCCTACTCACTTTTGGATCAGTGACAACATCAGCACTACCATGTACAACAACAACAACAACATAGTAATATCTGAGGAGGGTGGTATGTATGCAGCCTTACCCCTACATTGTGAGGGTAGAGAGGATGTTTCCAACATCAACACGCATGTAAGACCAAACCAGGAATGGCAGGTTGCGCCCACATGTTAGACTATTCTCTCGAGTATATGATATTTCACCATCATAGGTATCGGATAACTTTGTTCATCAAATCTTAGTCAAATAGAAAGAAATCTCACAATTGTCTAGAGTACATGCTATCACAAGCATAACTACCTAATAACTTTGCCACTACAACTTAGACAAAATCACTTGAGCATAAGAAAATGTACAATCTTGATTAGTCTAAATGGAAAGCTTTGTCATAGTCATGCAGCAATATGATTCATTCATAAGAAAATGTACAATCTTGATTAGTCTAAATGGAAAGCTTTGCCATGAAAGTCTGCAAAATACAGATAATCCAGTCCACATCAGTCATAAGAAGAGAACTTCTAAAGTTTGTATCTTTAACAACTATAGCACACACTAATGAACAAACTTTGAATGGGATGAATATGAATATAATCCAAGTATAGACTTCTCCACACAAGCGGCAAAGACAAGTTTTTCACCAAAAGGTTCATCATCGACTATACATACCAAAAAATAAAAACTTTGTATGATTTTCCGGGGAAGGATTAATATGAACCCCTTCCACCACTCTAACTCCTCCTCTGCTCGACATCTATCATTCAACCATGTCAATATGTCACTATATACAATCTCAACATTTTCATCAGTCTCTCCAATCAAACAATATGATTCAACAAAGTTGTAAAACATCCATTCATAAGTAAACACAGAATGCTTCAAAGCAAATATCCAATCTTGATTCTGCTAAAAAAATGCAATCTTTATATCTAGTCTACTTGACAAGCTTTACACATCATTCTTAGAGAAAAAAAACTTCTAAAGTTTGGATCTTTAACAAATATGAGTAATGACACACACTAATGAACTAGAAATGAGATTAATACGAATCAGATATGTATTTAATCCAAGTGCAGACAATTCAGCATGAGTGGCGGAGACACGACTTTCATCAATCATCAAGGGTATTGTATATACCTAATAAGTACTTTCGACCTTGTATATATAGTGTGATTTTATTCATACGAACCCATTCAGCTCCTCTAGATCCACCCCTGCTCAGCATCTATCATTCAACCATGCCAATATATCACCACGAACAATCTCAACATTTTCATCAGTCTCACCAAACAACAAAGAATGCATCATACCATCATAAATTTTCAATGTCTTATCTGTACTTTTCGCCAATTTATACAATTCCCTACTCACTTCTGGATCAGTAACAACATCAGCACTCCCATGTAACACTAAAAATGGCATATTCACATCACATAGTTTGCTGCTAACATAATCTGTCACACGTAAAAGCTCAACAACAGTACCCAATCTTGGTTTTCCAAAATACCTATTAGGATTCCTCCCACCAATAATCCTTTTTTCAGGTACTTTAACAGATTTCTCCAACAAATCAGCTGTTGGTACAACAGCCAAAGTTGGTGCAAATCTTGCAACTACTGTCAAGAACTGAGCAATTGGCCATATGGGTTTCACTTTATCAGAAATTTTACACATGGGTGCTATCAAAATCCCACCATTAAACTCTTTAGGTCTTTTCAAATGAATCAAAACACAAATTGCACCACCCATTGACTCCCCAAAGAGGAATTTAGGCAAATCTTGAAATTCAGGATTTTGGGTCAAAACAAAATTGAAAAAAGACAAGCAATCATCAATAACTAAATCAAGATTAGGTACATAAGCTTTAAGACCTTGAGATTGGCCATGCCCTTCAAGGTCAAGAGCAAAACAAGCAAAACCCTTTTTAGCTAAGTGAATTGGGGTTGCTTGAAATGTCCAACTGATATCATTTCCATAGCCATGGATCATAAAAATGATACCTTTAGGTGGGGTTTTGGTTGGGGGTAACCATGATCTTGTGAAAAGGGTTAAATCTCTAGGTGAAGTGAAAAAAGATTTAGTAGATTTGATACCTTGAAGAGTATAGTAATCTTCTTCTGAAGTATTTCCCCAATAATGGTGGAGAGGAGATTTGTTTTGCTCTTCCTCCATTATAGCAATTGAGTTTTCTTCTCTTTGGTTGTGAAGAAGACAACAAAAATGAGTGGACAATTTTATTTTTTTTCCTTATATATATATATATACATTTTTTTTTCTTTTTTCATATTAGAGTCTGACTAATTCAAATTTATATAACGTAGAATTTCATTTAGAAGTAAATACTCTTTTTAAATATTTTTTTATATTCATGACTCGAACTGAAATTTCTAATTAAGAAAGGAATAATTTCATCTGGTGCCATATATTTTTATTCACAGTTATAAATATTCTATTTTTTTTTTTGGTTCCTAATCAATTTTTTGACATATTAGTTGGAAGTTATATATTGTGGTTTAAGTGTTGCTTAGTCATGTTGAAAGTCAACTAAATCAAATTAGCAATCAAGTTGTTGTATTAGAAAATATTATTGAGTCAGGTTCATTCATAAGCCACATTAATTAATTCATACATGGATTAGTTGGTATAATAATTCTATAATCAGTATATAATATAATAAGTGAGGTTGAGAAAAATAAAATATATGGAGAGTTTACTTTTATACCCGGTAAAGCTAGAAAAGTTATTTTTAAAATTCTCAACTAAAAAAAAAAAAGAATGAACAAATAGTCCTAAAAAAAACCATAGTTATTGAGCTATCAATATATAATTATTGTAGACATTCACATTTTGTAGGATTCTACGTGTTTAAATTTAGTTAGAATTTTTAGAGGCTACTCAATTCTAAACTCTAGTTCATATCTTTATAAAGAGACTATTGTGACGTCCCGCCACAATTTCAGCCTAATTCCGCGTCCGGAAAGGGGCAGATTGGTCTAGAGTTATGCGGAGAACTCTAGAACATTTTAGAAGGCTAGAGAAGGTCCCAAAGTAGTGTAGAATTCTCTAGAAAAGGGACCAAAGTGTAAATATTTTAGGGACTTGTAGAGTAAATATTAATTGCACTTTAGTCCCTAGGAAGTAGTATAAATAGAGGTGCCCCTCATTTGCAAAGGCACCAAGCAAGTTGTAAGCAATCTTCCAAAGCAATACAAAAGCCTTCTTCTAAAAAGTTCTCTTTTGTTCTCTCTAAGTTCTTCCTTAAAGCATTCTCTTAGCGATCTAAGTCTTAAAGGCTTACTTCAGCTTGCAAGATCGTGAAAGATTCGTGAGCAAGTTGTCGAGTGCCGCACGGTGACTTAGCAGATTCTCTAAGTCTGTGACAGAGTGGTATCAGAGCAGGCTAAGAAAATGGCTTCCGAAGGAGACATGAACGTCGCTAGCACTGCCAACGTTCGCCAGGATGGTGGTAAGAAGAACCGAAAGGGGAAGAGACAGCAGAAGGGAATTGAAGAGATGCTGCCAGAGCCTAGCGAGGTGCTAACATCTCAGCCACCTTCGACCGCCGGAGCCAGTGAAGATGAAATGGGTGAGGAGCCCATAGACATCACTGCCGGAGAGGAATGGGTCGTAAGGGTGGAAACGGCGAGGAAGGCCGTAGAGATCTTAGGCCGGCGCTTGAACGTGGCAGACGACAAGTTCAAGACCCTTGAAGACTTCACCCTCGGGGAGACTGAAGCCATCCGTAAGGAGTTGGAGTGGCGTCAGCGAGCGGAGTGTGAGATGAAGGAGGTCATCAGTTCCTTGGAGTGTCGGCTCATGGAGGCGTTGAGCGCAATCGAGACCATGAAGGCCGAGATAGAAGCACTCAAGGAAGGTGCGAAGGTTGGAGGATCACCGTCGTTCGACCGGGAAAGGGAGGCCAGCGTCGAGGCTCCCAAGCCACCTATGTTCAGAGGCGTCCGTGACGCGCAGGAGGTGGAGAATTTCCTATGGCACTTGGAAAATTATTTCAAGTGTAGTCGGGTGAAGAGCGACGAAGGTAAGATCACACCGCTGTGTTGTATCTTACGGAGATGGCCATGCTATGGTGGAGGCGTAAAGAGTCCGACATCAAGAGGGGAACGTGAACCATCAACACGTGGGAGCAATTCCGCGAGGAGTTTAGGAAGGCGTTCTTCCCTAGCAACGTCATCTATGAGGCTAAACGAAAGTTTAGGGAGTTGAAGCATACGGGCAGCATACATGCGTATGTGCGGGAGTTTACTGCCTTGACACTTCAGATTCCCAGCCTCACGGATGAGGACATGTTGTTCCACTTCATGGACGGGCTGCAGACTTGGGCCAGGACGGAGTTGGAACGCAGACAGGTCGGGACTATAGACGACGCCATCACGCAGGCCGAAGCGTTGACAGACTTCAGGCAGGAGAAGCCTTATAGTGCCGGAGGGGACGACAGAGGTAGTCATGATAATGGTGGGGGAGATCGTGGCGAATGCGAGGAGCAACGGCCACAACCCAAGAGGCAATGCGAGGAGCAACGGCCTCAGAGGCATGATACCTATAGGTCCGACGGCAAGAAGTCTGGAGGACATGGCAACACGGTGAGGAAGACACAGGTTGCCAAGGGAGATGGTTGCTACATTTGCGGTGGGCCGCACGGCTATAAGGAGTGCCCTGAACTGAAGAACCTTGGTGCTATCCTGCGAGAGCGGAAGGCTAAGGAAGCACAGGAGCAAGGTCAGGTTGAGGAGACCAAGCAGTTGGGACTGATAGGGCTATGCGGAGCTATCACCAGGCAACCACAGCAGTCGCCGAAGCATGCAAGGCCAAGGCGAGAGAAGCCAAGGCAAGAGGAGCAGAGGCATGCGGAACCCAGGCATGTGAAGCTGAAGGCATGCGGCACGCAGTACGTCGACATCACGATCAATGGAAGACATGCTCGTGCGATGGTCGACACAGGTGCAGAGGTCAATATAATGACCAAGACGGCAGCAACGAGGTTGGGGTTGCGTTGTAGTCCAAGCAACGCCCAACTCAGGACCGTCAATGCACCACCGACTCCCGTGTGTGGAGAGGCGCAGGGAGTAAGCATCACGTTAGGCAAGTGGCAGGGGAAGACCGACTTCATTGTCGCTCCCGTGGATCTCTTTGACATAATTCTTGGGCAGAAGTTCTTTCGGCAGTGCCATGCCGTGATCGATCCTTTCCTCCAGAGACTCGTGGTCTTGGAGAAGGGAGGAACATGTATGGTTCCCATGGTGAAGGCATCGCAGACGGAGGGACAGGTCAGACTGACGGCCATGAAGCTCGAGAGGATCGAAAAGGAGATAGGGAGGCAATCAGCAGCAGCCATTGCAGGTTCGAGAGAAGTCAATGGTGCTGAGAAGTCCATGCCGCTGTGCACGAAGAAGGTTCCGCGAGGGAACGCTGTCGTGATGCAAGAGAAGCCGCTGAGGCGCTTGCCTCCGAGAAAGGAGGGAGTTCGTGAGACCGGGACGAGGCAAAGATTAGGGCGATCCAAGAGTGGGAGGTGCCCACAAAGGTGACCGAGTTGCGATCGTTCCTTGGGCTTGCGAACTACTATCGCAGGTTCATCAGTGGTTACTCCGCTAAAGCCGCTCCACTGACCGAGTTGTTAAAGAAGAATAAGCCGTGGGTTTGGAGCGAGGAGTGCCAAAGAGCGTTCGAAGGTCTCAAGGCCGCAGTAACAGAAGAACCGGTCTTGATGCTGCCCGACTTTTCAAAGACCTTCGAAGTACATACGGATGCTTCAGACTTTGCCATTGGGGGAGTCTTAATGCAAGATAGACACCCAATAGCATTCGAGAGCCGCAAACTGAACGAGGCCGAACGACGGTACACAGTGCAAGAGAAGGAGATGACGGCCATTGTACATTGCCTACGCACGTGGAGACATTACCTACTAGGCTCCAAGTTCGTAGTCAAGACCGATAACGTGGCCACTAGCTACTTCCAGTCGCAAAAGAAGATCACCCCGAAGAAAGCTAGATGGCAAGACTTCTTGGCAGAATTTGACTACGTCTTGGAGTACAAGCCAGGAAGGGGCAATGTCGTGGCCGACGCACTTAGTAGGAAGACCGAGCTTGCTGCCATCACTACAACTCACTGTGACATTCAAGATGCGATCAAGGATGGCATGCAACACGATGCAGAAGCCAAGAAGCTGATGGAGTTGGCTGCCCAAGGCAAAACCAGACGCTTTTGGGTGGAGAATGGCTTCTTGCTCACTGCCGGTCGGAGGGTTTATGTACCTAAGTTTGGGTCTATTAGGCGGCGCATCATAAAGGAAAGCCACGACACACCGTGGGCTGGGCATCCAGGACAGCGGCGTACGAGGGCCCTGATCGAGGCTATCTACTTCTGGCCACGCATGCGGAACGACATCGAGTGCTATGTCCAGACTTGTCTTGTGTGCCAACAAGACAAGGGGGAGCAAAGGCAACCGGGAGGATTACTGGAGCCATTACCCGTAGCAGAACGCCCATGGGAGAGCGTGACCATGGACTTCATCACCTCCTTGCCGAAGTCCGACGGGTTTGGTACTATTATGGTCGTGGTGGACAGGTTTTCAAAGTATGCTACCTTCATGCCCGCCACAGCCGGTTGCACCGCTAAGGAGGCCGCTCGATTGTTCTTCAAGAACGTGGTGAAATATTGGGGGCTTCCAAGACACATCATAAGCGACCGAGACCCCCGCTTTACTGGAAATTTTTGGAGAGAGTTGTTCGAGATACTTGGCACGAAGCTTCACTTCTCCACAAGTTTCCACCCGCAGACAGATGGCCAGACCGAACGCGTCAACGCCCTACTGGAGTGCTATCTAAGGCACTATGTCAGTGCGCATCAGAAGGATTGGGCCCGACTCCTAGACATGGCACAATTTTCTTATAATTTGCAGAGGAGTGAGTCCACCGGGCGCACGCCATTTGAGTTGGCAACAGGCCAACAACCCCAAACTCCGCATTCGCTGCCGACTGCTTTTGAGGGAAAGAGTTTGGGTGCCTACCATCTTGCTAAAGGATGGGAGGAACAACTTGACACTGCCAAGTCATACCTGGACAAGGCAGCCAAGAAGATGAAGAAGTTCGCCGACCGCAACCGTCGTCCCACGGACTACAAAGAAGGCGACATGGTCTTGGTAAAATTCAATCCAAGACAGTTCAAGGCACTAAGAGGCGTTCATCAAAACTTAGTGCGTAAATATGAGGGTCCGTTCAAGATTATTGCTAAGGTGGGAAAAATCTCATACAAGTTGGAGTTACCTCCACACTTCAAGATCCACCCGGTATTTCATGCGAGCGTCCTAAAGCCGTACCATGAAGACAAGGAGGATCCTAATCGGAACCTATCGCAACGGGCTCCCATTACTGTCACTGCCTCGCATGATCGAGAGATCGAAGCTATCATGGATTATCAAGCCATACGAAAGCGAGGTCAGCAAGCCAGCGCCATGTTCCTTGTGCATTGGAAGGGACAAACTCCGGAAGAGGCCACATGGGAGAAATATGAAGATCTGTGGCAGTTCAAGGACAAAGTCCAGGAGTTCTTACAGCAATGCGCCGCGGTCGTCGCATCATCAGGTGGGGGAGCGTGTGACGTCCCGCCACAATTTCAGCCTAATTCCGCGTCCGGAAAGGGGCAGATTGGTCTAGAGTTATGCGGAGAACTCTAGAACATTTTAGAAGGCTAGAGAAGGTCCCAAAGTAGTGTAGAATTCTCTAGAAAAGGGACCAAAGTGTAAATATTTTAGGGACTTGTAAAGTAAATATTAATTGCACTTTAGTCCTAGGAAGTAGTATAAATAGAGGTGCCCCTCATTTGCAAAGGCACCAAGCAAGTTGTAAGCAATCTTCCAAAGCAATACAAAAGCCTTCTTCTAAAAAGTTCTCTTTTGTTCTCTCTAAGTTCTTCCTTAAAGCATTCTCTTAGCGATCTAAGTCTTAAAGGCTTCCTTGAGCTTGCAAGACCTTGAAAGATTAGTGAGTAAGTTGTCAAGGGCCACACGGAACTTTAGTAAATATTCTAAGTCCGTGACACTATACTCCCTTAAAATATTTCTCGAATATTCGACGAATTCATAGAGAGATCAAAATCAATCATCCTAGTTTTAGAAATACGCCACTAACGACCCTCGGATCATAAATAAATTAAATCTTTAGAAAGTAAGAATCAAGGGAACGGAGATTCAAAATTATACTCACAATCTTGATCAATAAAATTATGCTTCTTCGTATTTTATTTGTGATTGTTATTGAATTTCTATTGCCTTTAAAATTTATCGCAAACAATTATGGAGTAGGATAATAAGATTTTTCTTACTTTTTTGTTACGAAAAAACAATGACTAGGTTACTACTTTCTTGAAACATATTAAAATATTTTAGGCTGTGGACAAAAGATATTAATTATAATTCCTAGGAGCTTGCCTTCAAACAAAAATAAAATAAAATAAAATATTCCAATGCCAACTTAGAAATTTGATAGAAACAAAATTAAAGAAGAATATGAAGACTAAAAAAATGCTTGAAATATAATATATACTATATTATTACAATATTAAAAAAAAAAAAGTGATTGCTCAATTCCTAGCAAGAGTTACTTTTGCAATCACTCTTTCACTATAATAATAATAATATTTTCAACAATTAATTACATGAAACATAATCTTAGATTATGTGAAGCAAACCCTTTTCTAGACAAACCAAAAGAATTATAATTTTTTGGATTTTGCCTTTTAACATAACTTATCCCAATACCAACTTGTAATTGTTTCATATTTTTCTCATGATTGAGACATGCATTGACTTTGATAATCTCAATCTTTTTATTTATCTTTTTTTCTTGAATTTGCATTATTTGAGTTTGTTCATTTTGACCAAGTGGAATGTAAATAGCTCTCATTATGTCTTCAAGTATGGCTGATTTTGTATCAAATAAATTGCAAGAATTGAAGAACATGTGAAACACATTTAAACAAGATAGGTGAAGTAGCTTCATTGTTCTTGGCATATCATTGAATCCATCCATTAAAACATTTTCAAGAAATTCTTTCTCTTTATCTCCCAATAGCACTTTCACAAAATCAATTGAATCTTCAATTTGTCCCCTAGGGTTTTCATTGAAGTGAAGCAATGTGTAGTTCATCTTCCCAACTTCCCTTTCTTTCTGCATTTAATTTGATCAATAAATTAAAATCATGCACCATTCAAAATTAGTATAGGGTACAAATTCATAATTTATCTATCGCTGATTCCTGTCTTTTTATAGTGTTTAGAATGCAAGTAAAACCTTATTACACGTATACGGATTGAATTGTTATAATAGATCTGTTGAGCCATGTGATCGTTAAACCATGTGCTCTGATACCACTTGTTGGGTTATGAAGGTGATTAGGGCATCATGTGGAAGCGTTATAATTGCAAATTATATGGTTGAAAATCAAATAACAAAAAGTTATACCAAAAAATAAAATAATATTATATCAAAACTAATATAAAGAAAAACATTGAAACTGTAGAGATAATAAATCTCCCATAAACAAAAGTCTTTAAACGACTATATTGTGGATGTTATTTTTGTGTTGTGTTAGAAGGAACAAGTCTATATTTATAGAGTACTAAAAATATTTTCTTACTAGAAAAAGACTAGCTACTCCAAAAGTTTTTTCTTAAAGTAAAGAATAAACCAAATATGAAGAAATATTATATTTTCCTTGCAGGAAAAGTAAAAACATTTATGGTAATGTTTTATCTTTTCCTTTAAGAAAAAATAAAATTTAAATAAGGTGAGAAAATCAGGACAAAACTCTAACAAGATCAACATCACTTTATGTAAGCAGGACCCTTGTTAAGTTTCCTATTTCATAAAATAATTTAAACTATAAATAATTTCATTAAGGCGTGTCAGATAGAGTTATTAATGAACTTACTTGATAGCTTTGGATGTCATTCAACAAACGAGTTGTGGTCATGAGCAACTTTGTAATGTTTTCATATTGGCCATTAATTGGTCCAAACATTTGATTTGGCAAAATTGAACATCCAAGAGAAGCAGCATGAAGAACTAAAATATGTGCACCAATTGATATCATGCCAACTTGTAGATATTTATCCCTAGATGGAAAATTTGAAGTTTTACTCCATATGCTTTCCATCATCCATGCATCAAATGTCTCCTTCCACTTTTTTTTAAATAAAAAAACAAAAATAAGAAAGAATTAACTTAAATAGTCGTTTATCAATGAATTTTAATATAGTTGATGGATATGTAATATATATCTATGATATGTGTATAATTATGTGTAGTCGGTGTATAATTTATCTGCACGACTAGAAAAAGCAAATAGTAAATCTTGAATAGTTATTTGTGTAAACATTTGTAACACAACAAACATTTTAATATTTAGGAAATAATTTTTGAGGGTGTACAATAATAATATATGTACATGCATAAAATAATAATATTTGAGTCCTTAGGTTGAATGGGGGTCATGAGTTTGAACATCCATTATCGAAAGATTATAGTACTGATCTCTAATTTGAATATCATTGGAGGAATTCTTAATCTCGTCATGCTATATATACAACACAACCTTTTGTTAAAGAATATTCAACTGATCACTTTTCGATTTTTCTTCAAAATTTTATTTGTTATTGAGTTTAATTTTTATGCGCGAACAATTAAATAATATGAGAAAACTTACCATATGTCTAAGTTGTGGGGTGATGTCAATTTTGTGTTGAAGATGATACATTTTGGCAACATCACACACAAGATCATCAAGTGCTTCAAATATGATCTTACTTGGTCCATCAAGATTCTTTGCATCCCACCTATGACATACAAAAATAAATTAATTAACTATCGAGGTTAAGTTTTATACCCTAATAATATAAAAGATATTTACACGATCAGATTATATATATGGAATTACCTTTGTATTGCCTCACTTAATATATGGAGTTCACTTAAAGAGGCTTCTTCATCATAAAAATCATCAGCAACAGTAATA
>JAJJBR010001603.1:0-25496 GCA_022817965.1 Solanum lycopersicoides | reverse complement strand
GTCTTTTAGAAAATATAGATAATACAAAAATGTAGAAATAAATACGGGAGAAAAGACATGAATGAAAAACCTAGTACATCAGGAGTAAAAAATCTGAAATATTTAAATCCAATTGATCCTTATCCTTTGAAAAAGGAGGTGTTATGGCCGAACTCTTGACCAATTTTGGGCCATATAATGTCAAGTAGGTGCCCACCTGCTTGTCCTTTTAACTTGGGCCTTTTTGGACTTAAATTATTGGACCTTGGCTGTCCATTTCCCTTTGTTCTTTTTTCCAATTGGGACAGATTAATGCAAGTAGGTGGTACACACTTGGCCAATAACATGGTAAAACAAATCTTAGGAGTCATGCACTTACCTAGTTTCACTTGGGCTTTATCCATAATGGGCCAATTGCAGATTTGGCTGCTGGGCCTTCTTTCATTCATCCAATTTTCTTTAATAGTTTGGGCTTCAAATGAGCCCCTAAATATAAGCCTAAATCTGGTTAATCAAACTTGGCCCTTTAACTATATAGATCAAGTAGGTGATGCAGCTGCTAGCTCAATTACCATTACTAAACTTAAATACTTTCCATCGAGTTAACTTGCAATACATATGCTAAAACGTGCAAGGCATTACATCACCTTCCAAGCTAGTTTAAACCAACACTAATCACATAAGAAACATTATCCCTCACCTACACTATAAGTCTATGTCAAGTATAACATGAAAGAACTACCACATACAAAAATACAGGCCTTACAACTAGTACACCTATCAAGTCATCCTAGTAAGGAATACATAACATACTTCACATACATATACTTTACATGCATAGTAGTAGACACTAGTGTATATGAGTACAACCATTCATTAGACACTATGAACATTTACTACATTGTAAGCATGCAGGTAGAGTGAGGGTGTGTGTACATTGGTCAATATGATACATAGTGGCTATCAAAAACACATTGAGGAAGCCACCCTCTTAGACCATAATACACTTTCAAGCATAGACACAACATACAAGAGCATAGGACACAGTCAACTTCATATTACACTTAAGACTCCTAACTAGTAGGTTATAATGAATCGTTATGTGTATTACTTTATGTCAAAGTGTGAAGCTTCTTAGTTGACTATATGCACCTTATGATGAGTTATATTTATGATTCTATAGAAGTGTGTAGGATGATTTGAAAATATACTAATTTGTCTTTATGTGCGTCTTGAATTATATGCTATATTGATAATGTAAGTATATCTGTCTGTTTTTGTAGAACTATGTATCTTCCTTGGTACATAAGAATGTGAATATGAATCCTTGACTTAGTGGGCTAAGCAACCTTTGTAATGAATGTATATTTATGAATATAATATGATCTTGAATATGTAAAGAAGTTCATTATGTGGAACCTTTTTGAAAGAAGGTAATGATATACTTGAAGTTGAAAGTCGTAATTGTATCCTTGTTTTGTGGAATGGTGGACATAGGGTTGGTTGGCTGGAACACATGAAATCATCCTTAGAAAAGTCATTGAGCTATCCTCTTAACCATTGTAAGGCAAACCTATGGGCCTCCTTGTAAGCTGTGGTATGATTTGGTTATGAACAAGATATGGTACATCTTCATATACTTCTTTATTAAATTACTCTATGAGAACAAAAGCTAGCACCGACTTAGTATGTGGGGAGTATCTCTAGTTGTATGATGAGGCTACACTACAAACAAACTTTCCATATTCTTTACCTACATGGGATTTGTCAGTTCTACCATTGGCAAGTAGAACACCCTTTATAAGAATAGGGTCGACTCCGGATTCCATGCCTAGCTAGTATGATATATGTCGGTTATTGACTATTCTATTCATATGGGATACATGCTAGTGTTGGATAAGTACTATGAAGTTTAGATAGTGGAATGGGACGATATCTAGACATTGCACGACTAGGCTTTGAGGATATTAATGTGTGAGTTCCCTAGTTCTTCACCAAAACCATTATGTGAAAGTCCTTAATTGTTGAATGTCTTCTAAACAGTATAATTAACATAATGACTTAAGTAAATGTATGTTTATGAAAAGGCATCCATCTAGAGTATCTTTGAGGATTGATTAGGTAGGCTTCGAAAGAGTGTATGGGCATTCTCTTCATGTCTTACTTAGGTGATCTTAGAGTAATTCTAGGTAGGCAGTCTAATTAATGAAATGGAAATAATTGTATGTTAGTAGTCTAAAGGATTTGTTCAGTGTGTGTGAAGGGATTGTGTGGGCGTTCGCTTCATGACTTTCTCAAGTGAGTCTTAGAATCACCTTTGGTAGGAGAGTCTCATGTTTATATTTTGAAGTTCTTGATGATACATTATGGAATGTGACTTATATGTGAAGTTGGTGTATATGTGGTTCTTATACTTGTGTTATGACGTTTTACTCAAAAAGAGCATGTTTCATGTAAATGTCTTTTCTCATGATTTTATAAATTATGCCATACTTAGTACATGCATTGTACTAATTCCATACATGTTGTCTATATCGAAAGTTGTAGCTGGAAGGTGAGAAGCGTGGGGTGCGGAATTCATCGTAGAATAAGATACATATATTGTAGAGTAAAATATATTTTATCATAATGTTCTTTTGATAATTTTCTAATCTGGATATTTCTTTAATATTATTTATTATATATTCTATATATAACATATCTTGGGTCTTTGGTACATGTACAAATTTTCTTGTATTAAATGCTTTAATGGTCTTATATTTTTCATAGTTTCTATCCAATATTCTAAATATTCATAGTTCATTTTAATCTGAATCTATTTCTAAATCGTATATATTCTTTCTAAATCTATTTTTGTAAATCTACTTCTTACCATTCTTGATTCATTATATCTTCTAATTCAAAATCAAATATTTTTTCCCATATATTCTTTTTTCATCAATTTTTATATCTTTAAGTACATATAAGATTAAAATTTTATAGCTTTCTATCATTTCTTCATGTATGTATCTGGTCATGTTTGTTTATTTATGCAGGTTTGTTTTCAACTATTCCTTCCTATCATATTCATATTCAATTAAATTCATATTAGTTTATTATAAACTAGAGTATCGTTATCATGTTTTCCGATCACTACTAGCATCGTACTTTAGGATAATTCTATGGGTTGTATAATTCTATCATCTGCTAAATATATTTCTATAGGTGTATCTATTCCTTCTCTAAAACATGTTTTTATTAATATTTCAGTTCCTCCTAAATGTACATATTTAATTGGGTTTTTTGCATTTATCTCTTGTATTTCTTTATTGATAATACTCTTATGTATTATTGGTATTTTAGCTTTTCCTTTGGTATACTTACAATCTGTGATGTGTTCTCTTTGACTTACTACATAATATTCTTCTTTTTGTCATTTAAACCAATTTTTTATTTTTGGTACTTCTAATATTTTTTCTACACTTAGATCAATTCTTTTCCTTTTATTTGTTCAAATATACTATTATCAAATATTTTTTGTTCTAAAGATTCTTCATCTTGACATTCTTCTTTGTTTATTATTTGTATATCTGTTTCAGTCATTTTTCATATTATAGAATTCATTATCTGATTCTAATTCTATATCATTATCTATTTCATTTTCTGATATTTCATATATGTTATCTTCACTTTCTAAATCATAATCGACATATTCTATTTGTGTATATTTTTCATTTTCCATAATTATTTCTGATATCTGTTTTTTCTTTGGATTTTTAGGTAATTTACAATCTTTAGCTATATGTCCTAGTTTTCCACAATTATAGCAAGTAAATTCCGTCAATTTTCTTTTGGTCTAAATGGTCTTTTAGTTTTATAATTTTTTACATAATATCTCTTTCTTGGTTTTTATATTTATACGTTGATCTATATTTTTGATAATTTTTATTTCTATTATATTCTTTTTATAATATCTATTTGTACAACCAAATTGAGGTGCTATTTTATTTTTGCAACATGCTAAGTTTTTTACTAATACTTTTTCCATTTTTATATCTTTATTATGTTTTTCACATAGTTCTGTAAACCATCGTTGTAAGAATTTCATTCTAGCTCTTAAAGTATCTGTTAATTCTGCTTCATTCCAACTTTTATTATTTTTGAACTAAAAGGTTCTGGTAATTTTGTAAAATATAATTTTCTTATTTCCTTTCCTTCTTCCATGTTATATGTTCCTTTATAATAATATTCTCTAAAGGCACAAGTATATTAATCTATATAACACATATTACATATTGCCAATTTTTCCATTAAATTTCTATTTATAACTTTTTTTTTATTTTGTTCTTCTACTTCTGTTGTCATACTACTAAATTCATTTCTTATAGCTATTTCGTATTTATTTAATATTTCCATAGATGTTGTAGCTGTTTCTCCATTAAATTTTTTATTATTTCTTAAAGTCTTTATACTTTCTTCCGTTAAATTTTGTAACCATAATTTTACTGTTCCTATAAGTGTTCTTTCTATATATCCTGGTGTTTCTGTCATTCCTATTTTGTTGTCTATTAATTGTTTTGATATATATCCCATCCATAATTGAATTGTTTTATTTATATCTTCTACACAGTTTAAATCTAAAAAATTATGTTGTTCTGTTGTTGGTTTAGACGTCCATTGATTTAATCTTTTATTCCATAAAGTTTTTTCTCTATCATGTTTTTCATAACTTCCATAATAATATGTTGGATTTAAATATTTCAGATTTTTTACTCCTGATGTACTAGGTTTTTCATTCATGTCTTTTCTCCCGTATTTATTTCTACATTTTTTGTATTATCTATATTTTCTAAAAGACTTGATCCTTATCCTTTGAAAAAGGAGGTGTTATGGCCGACACTCTTGACCAATTTTGGGCCATATAATGTCAAGTAGGTGCCCCACCTGCTTGTCCTTTTAACTTGGGCCTTTTTGGACTTAATATTATTGGACCTTGGCTGTCCATTTTCCCTTTGTTCTTTTATTCCAATTGGGACAGATTAATGCAAGTAGGTGGTACACACTTGGCCCAATAACATGGTAAAACAAATCTTAGGAGGTCATGCACTTACCTAGTTTCACTTGGGCTTTATCCATAATGGGCCAATTGGCAGATTTGGCTGCTGGGCCTTCTTTCATTCACAATTTTCTTTAATAGGTTTGGGCTTCAAATGAGCCCCTAAATATAAGCCTAAATCTGGTTAATCAAACTTGGGCCCTTTAACTATAATATAGATCAAGTAGGTGATGCAGCTGCTAGCTCAATTACCATCTTACTATAATTACTTAAATACTTTCCATCGGAGTTAACTTGCAATACATATGCTAAAACGTGCAAGGCATTACATCACCTTCCAAGCTAGTTTAAACCAACACTAATCACATAAGAAACATTATCCCTCACCTACACTATAAGTCTATGTCAAGTATAACATGAATAGAACTACCACATACAAAAATACAGGCCGTTACAACTAGTACACCTATCAAGTCATCCTAGTTAAGGAATACATAACATACTTCACATACATATACTTTACATGCATAGTAGTAGACACTAGTGTATATGAGTACAACCATTCATTAGACACTATGAACATTTACTACATTGTAAGCATGCAGGTAGAGTGAGGGTGTGTGTACATTGGTCAATATGATCACATAGTGGCTATCAAAAACACATTGAGGAAGCCACCCTCTTAGACCATAATACACTTTCAAGCATAGACCACACAACATACAAGAGCATAGGACACAAGTCAACTTCATATTACACTTAAGACTCCTAACTAGTAGGTTATAATGAAGTCGTTATGTGTATTACTTTATGTCAAAGTGTGAAGCTTCTTAGTTGACTATATGCACCTTATGATGAGTTATATTTATGATTCTATAGAAGTGTGTAGGATGATTTGAAAATATACTAATTTGTCTTTATGTGCGTCTTGAATTATATGCTATATGTGATAATGTAAAGTATATCTGTCTTGTTTTTGTAGAACTATGTATCTTCCTTGGTACATGAAGAATGTGAATATGAATCCTTGACTTAGTGGGCTAAGCAACCTTTGTAATGAATGTATATTTATGAATATAATATGATCTTGAATATGGTAAAGAAGTTCATTATGTGGAACCTTTTTGAAAGAAGGTAATGATATACTTGAAGTTGAAAGTCGTAATTGTATCCTTGTTTTGTGGAATGGTGGACATAGGGTTGGTTGGCTGGAACGACATGAAATCATCCTTAGAAAAGTCATTGAGCTATCCTCTTAACCATTGTAAGGCAAACCTATGGGCCTCCTTGGTAAGCTGTGGTATGATTTGGTTATGAACAAGATATGGTACATCTTCATATACTTCTTTATTAAATTACTCTATGAGAACAAAAGCTAGCACCGACTTAGTATGTGGGGAGTATCTCTAGTTGTATGATGAGGCTACACTACAAACAAACTTTCCATATTCTTTACCTACATGGGATTTGTCTTAGTTCTACCATTGGCAAGTAGAACACCCTTTATAAGAATAGGGTCGACTCCGGATTCCATGCCTAGCTAGTATGATATATGTCGGTTATTGACTATTCTATTCATATGGGATACATGCTAGTGTTGGATAAGTACTATGAAGTTTAGATAGTGGAATGGGACGATATCTAGACATTGCACGACTAGGCTTTGAGGATATTAATGTGTGAGTTCCCTAGTTCTTCACCAAAACCATTATGTGAAAGTCCTTAATTGTTGAATGTCTTCTAAACAGTATAATTAACATAATGACTTAAGTAAATGTATGTTTATGAAAAGGCATCCATCTAGAGTATCTTTGAGGATTGATTAGGTAGGCTTCGAAAGAGTGTATGGGCATTCTCTTCATGTCTTACTTAGGTGAGTCTTAGAGTAATTCTAGGTAGGCAGTCTAATTAATGAAATGGAAATAATTGTATGTTAGGTAGTCTAAAGGATTTGTTCAGTGTGTGTGAAGGGATTGTGTGGGCGTTCGCTTCATGACTTTCTCAAGTGAGTCTTAGAATCACCTTTGGTAGGAGAGTCTCATGTTTATGAGTTTTGAAGTGTTCTTGATGATACATTATGGAATGTGACTTATATGTGAAGTTGGTGTTATATGTGGTTCTTATACTTGTGTTATGACGTTTTACTCAAAAAGAGCATGTTTCATGTAAATGTCTGTTTCTCATGATTTTATAAATTATGCCATACTTAGTACATGCATTGTACTAATTCCATACATGTTGTCTATATCGAAAGTTGTAGCTGGAAGGTGAGAAGCGTCTGGGGTGCGGAATTCATCGTAGAATAAGATACATATATTGTAGAGTAAAATATATTTTATCATAATGTTCTTTTGATAATTGTTCTAATCTGGATATTTCTTTAATATTATTTATTATATATTCTATATATAACATATCTTGGGTTCTTTGGTACATGTACAAATTTTCTTGTATTAAATGCTTTAATGGTCTTATATTTTTCATAGTTTCTATCCAATATTCTAAATATTCATAGTTCATTTTAATCTGAATCTATTTCTAAATCGTATATATTCTTTCTAAATCTAATTTTTGTAAATCTACTTCTTACCATTCTTGATTCATTATATCTTCTAATTCAAAATCAAATATTTTTTCCCATATAATTCTTTTTTCATCAATTTTTATATCTTTAAGTACATATAAGATTAAAATTTTATAGCTTTCTATCATTTCTTCATGTATGTATCTGGTCATGTTTGTTTATTTATGCAGGTTTGTTTTCAACTATTCCTTCCTATCATATTCATAATTCAATTAAATTCATATTAGTTTATTATAAACTAGAGTATCGTTATCATGTTTTCCGATCACTACTAGCATCGTACTTTAGCGGATAATTCTATGGGTTGTATAATTCTATCATCTGCTAAATATATTTCTATAGGTGTATCTATTCCTTCTCTAAAACATGTTTTTATTAATATTTCAGTTCCTCCTAAATGTACATATTTAATTGGGTTTTTTGCATTTATCTCTTGTATTTCTTTATTGATAATACTCTTATGTATTATTGGTATTTTAGCTTTTCCTTTGGTATACTTACAATCTGTGATGTGTTCTCTTTGACTTACTACATAATATTCTTCTTTTTGTCATTTAAACCAATTTTTTATTTTTGGTACTTCTAATATTTTTTCTACACTTAGATCTAATTCTTTTCCTTTTATTTGTTCAAATATACTATTATCAAATATTATTTTTTGTTCTAAAGATTCTTCATCTTGACATTCTTCTTTGTTTATTATTTGTATATCTGTTTCAGTCATTTTTCATATTATAGAATTCATTATCTGATTCTAATTCTATATCATTATCTATTTCATTTTCTGATATTTCATATATGTTATCTTCACTTTCTAAATCATAATCGACATATTCTATTTGTGTATATTTTTCATTTTCCATAATTATTTCTGATATCTGTTTTTTCTTTGGATTTTTAGGTAATTTACAATCTTTAGCTATATGTCCTAGTTTTCCACAATTATAGCAAGTAAATTCCGTCAATTTTCTTTTTGGTCTAAATGGTCTTTTAGTTTTATAATTTTTTACATAATATCTCTTTCTTGGTTTTTTATATTTATACGTTGATCTATATTTTTGATAATTTTTATTTCTATTATACTTCTTTTTATAATATCTATTTGTACAACCAAATTGAGGTGCTATTTTATTTTTGCAACATGCTAAGTTTTTTACTAATACTTTTTCCATTTTTATATCTTTATTATGTTTTTCACATAGTTCTGTAAACCATCGTTGTAAGAATTTCATTCTAGCTCTTAAAGTATCTGTTAATTCTGCTTCATTCCAACTTTTTATTATTTTTGAACTAAAAGGTTCTGGTAATTTTGTAAAATATAATTTTCTTATTTCCTTTCCTTCTTCCATGTTATATGTTCCTTTATAATAATATTCTCTAAAGGCACAAGTATATTAATCTATATAACACATATTACATATTGCCAATTTTGCCATTAAATTTCTATTTATAACTTTTTTTTTATTTTGTTCTTCTACTTCTGTTGTCATACTACTAAATTCATTTCTTATAGCTATTTCGTATTTATTTAATATTTCCATAGATGTTGTAGCTGTTTCTCCATTAAATTTTTTATTATTTCTTAAAGTCTTTATACTTTCTTCCGTTAAATTTTGTAACCATAATTTTACTGTTCCTATAAGTGTTCTTTCTATATATCCTGGTGTTTCTGTCATTCCTATTTTGTTGTCTATTAATTGTTTTGATATATATCCCATCCATAATTGAATTGTTTTATTTATATCTTCTACACAGTTTAAATCTAAAAAATTATGTTGTTCTGTTGTTGGTTTAGACGTCCATTGATTTAATCTTTTATTCCATAAAGTTTTTTCTCTATCATGTTTTTCATAACTTCCATAATAATATGTTGGATTTAAATATTTCAGATTTTTTACTCCTGATGTACTAGGTTTTTCATTCATGTCTTTTCTCCCGTATTTATTTCTACATTTTTTGTATTATCTATATTTTCTAAAAGTTCTGTATATGTTTCACTTATCTCTGAGTGTTGTTCTTCTAAATAATCATTAATATCATCAATTCTTATTTCTGGTAGATTAAGTGGATTTTCTTCTTTCTCTTCTAATTTTTCTCCTAATTGCAATTTCTCTTTAAATTAATTTATTTTATCTGCTAATTTTCTTTTTTGTTCTTTTTCTTTTTGTTTTATTTCATACTTTTCTCTTAACATTGCTAGTTCTTTTTCTAATTCTATGATTTTTTTATTTTTTACTTCTTCTATTTGTTGTACTTCTTTTTTCGCTTGTTGTTTTATTTTTTCAATTTCCATTTTTCTATCTATTTCTTCATTTTCTTTTCCTATTCTTACCATAGCAGTTAAACTATCTTCTAATTTTACCGTTTCTTTTTCTAACATTAAACTTAAATTATCACCTATTTTCTTATATCTTCTTCCTAGATTAGAAAATATTATTCTTATTTTTAATCCTTCATAGTTTTCAAATATTTTTTCGTCTATTGCATATTCTTCCTTATTCATTTATAAGTTATGTTGTAGTTTGTATTCTAGATTATTTATTTGTATTTCTAGATATAAAATAGTCTTTCTTTGTGCAATTATAGATTTTTCACAAATTCCTGCAAATATATTACTATTAAGTCTATTTTGTCTATATCTTAATTCCTTTCTTTTTTCCATAATTATTTTTTTAAGTTCTTGTTTATATTCGTTATTCATTGTATTTTTAAATATTTAATATATTTATATTCTAATTTAGAAATAATATCTATCAATTTTTCTAATTCTTTATTATTAGTTTTTGTAATATTGAGTTGTTTATATTCTGGATATAATTTATTTAATTTTCTTCTTATTTTTCTTATCTTTCTACTGATACCATACTTCTTTTCTTCTATAACACAATTTTTGTTCATAGCTCTAGTACGATACTAGTAGTGACCGGAAAACATGATAACGATACTCTAGTTTATAATAAACTAATATGAATTTAATTGAATTATGAATATGATAGGAAGGAATAGTTGAAAACAAACCTGCATAAATAAACAAACATGACCACATACATACATGAAGAAATGATAGAAAGCTATAAAATTTTAATCTTATATATACTTAAAGATATAAAAATTGATGAAAAAACAATTATATGGAAAAACATATTTGATTTTGAATTAGAAGATATAATGAATCAAGAATGGTATGAAATAGATTTACAAAAATTAGATTTAGAAAGAATAGATATATACGATTTAGAAATTTTGGTTATGGGTTCTAATATGCTACTACACATGTTGACTTGACTCTATTTGATGATGTCGGCCTTGTATTAAAGAATATATGATTATTGTCTTTAATGTGTTCTTGGTTATGCATAAGGATTTTCAAAGTAACTTAGCATGGATTTGAACAAATGTCCTCTTAAGGATGATTTCAAATATTATATGTACATATATTTCCGTACATAGTACAAGTGGATGTACTAACCCATTTTCTTTATATTTCTAACATTATGTAGGTTTGGGTTGTTGAAGTTAGAAGGCCAATTGCAAGACTACTTTGATATTCCCCAAGTGTTTGGTAGGTCCTAATAATCCAAGGATGATGCCACTAGCTAGCTATTGATATTGTTATAGCCTAAAGACATTTAGCTTCCTTCTCTTTAATTTGAAGACTATTATTGTATAATCCTATATGTGGCCTTTGTTGTAAGGAAGTATGAGCAATGCGCAAATGTTGTACTCCGTTCTAGATGGTTTAATGTGATATGATATTATAGACTAAATTCTTATATGTTATGTATATTGTCTAAACGAGAAGCCTATGTAAGCTTCCTATGGACGAGTCTATGTAACTCGATATGTAGTATGTGAGAGGTCTATGTCAACCTCACTATATAGATATACGTATGAAAAGTTTTTATTTTCCACACTTTTAAACTATGATGTGTTATGACGAATGCTAAGAGGCCAGGTTTAGCCATCACTGAGGATGACGACGCCGATTACGTCTAGGGGGTTCTCCCCGGTCGTGACACATCATGCATCTATAGTGTGATCACACTGAATGGATACCATAGGACTCATACTATGCACATTATCATACAATTTAATCAATACCATAATGCCACGCATAAAGGACATATAGAACACCTTACTAAATCTCCCTTCCAGAGCTACTTGTGTAATGCATTGGTAAAGTCCTATACCTCACCTACACTAAGCAACTTCCCTTAGGTTATCCTAGTTAGGTTTAATTACATTACTTTCATTGTCAATTTTACTTTAGGGAAATCCTAGCTTCAACCGACAATAAGACCCTGTAAGCCAAACATGGAATCCAGTGTGATCCCCTCACACCAAAAGAGGGTATCTAACTTTCCGAGGTATGACATGAGTATCATTCTAGAATATTAGGTGGATCCACTTGCTAGGTCCTATGGGGCAACATAGTTATGGAAACTTGGAGGTATATATGGAAACCCTCTTTTTGCCAATTGGGCATTATATTTATCCACCTCGTAAGGACTATGGCGAACAATCCTTCCCTTTCGGAAGGGGAACCCCTTATCATCAAGTTTACTCGATGCTACACTAACTTCCCTTTATTGAAAATTCTTTATTAACTTTACTTCATAAAAATGGCTTTAGGATATTAACTCCTCATATGCTTAGTTCATAGGTTGTAGATGAGAATGTCCTTTCATCAACCTAAATCGTGTGAGAAAACCTTTCACATGGACATAGCATATTCAAGCACAATCTAGTTTAAAGTACAATTGATAAACCCATTCAAAAGACCCTACTTTGCTAAAAAATCATACATGCTACATTACATGCATTAATGTGTGTGTACATGTTCATATATGAGGAAACCTTTCACAAACCACATTTAGACACTACACATATACATACTTTATCATATCACATACTTTCATGTTCATAGGTTAACCATGCATTCATATTCAAGTACATAGAGTAATCACCCTAGGAACTATTCTATCAAGGTAGTCATGTGCAATGTATAGCAAAGTCCCATACTCTTGCTTACACTAGTACACCTATCAAGTCATCCTAGTTAATATACATATCATAGTTCATGTACATATACTTTGCATGCATCATAGTAGACATTAGTGCATATAAGAATTTCCTTTCATTAGACACAATGAATCTATACTACTTATAAGCATGTATGAGCTGTGTGTGTACATTGAACAACATGATCACATAATGTCTATAAACACAACATTGAGAAGATTCCCTCTTATGATCACAATACACATTCATGCGTAGACTACACCCCACATTATAGCATAGGAGACGATCGACATTGCATCCAAGACTTCTAACATTGGCTAAGATCACACATTCATATAGGGGTACATACGTAGGGGTCATTCATAATTAGTATTTCATCAATGGCCGCACATATACCAAACCTAACCTAAACATTCTCATTCACATGGAGAAGACATCATCAATACACCTAGAACATGATACTAGATTAAGAGACTAGGCATTCATAGATGTGATCATCATAATCACACTTCATAATTCATAACTTACATTCAAGTCCATGATCAACACATATAGATATTGACAAGAAAGTAAACACCACCACCATAAGTGGACCATTCCACACAATGTCATTGAAGGCCAATTCTATTACCAATTCTATACAAAGTAGAAGAAATAGGGAACTCTTACCAATTCTCCATGATTTGATAATCATTGATAAATTAACAATAATTCAACATCAATTCACTTATAAATAAGTAGTTATGATAAATTTATCATAATCGAATCATGCTACAATCAACCTAAGATCAAGATCACAATGCCCACATTATAGGCTAAATTGAGAAGTTTGGAGGATCATGGGTTCATCATGAAATTGGATTAAAATTAATATTAAAAACAATATCTAACCATCAATTTATCATAAGCATGCTTTTGAAATCGTTTTGATAAGGAAACCACGGCTAGATTTAAAGATATAGAGTTTGATCATGAAATCTCTTTGAAAACCTTTGAAGGAACTCCTTAGATGAATGGATAATTAAGGATGAAGGATCACCATACCTCATTAGATTAAAAATCCACGAATTATTGATGAAGAAACCATAGAAATCTAATGTCCAAGTTGTTCTTGAGCTTCATCTCCAATGGAGGTTTGTAGAGAGGTTTTGTTTTGAGAGGGAAGGTTGAAGCTTGAAGAATGAATTGGGAATTGGGTTTTGATGTTATTAACTAAATTAATATACCTAAAATACCCACATAATAACCGTTCATACTCTTTTTGGAACGTGGGGTGAATTGGTAAATTCACCCCTAGCATGGTGGCGTGCATGCAACAGTTGTAGGCTTCCCATCAACGGTGCAGTCGACGGACTGTCGCTGGAACGACAGTGCCGTACTGCACAATCGTCGTTTGGGACTGAGACTATAATTTTGGGGTTAAGATTACAAGTCTATGTGTTGAGTGATTCCCCCAATCGACAGGGCGTAGACTATAGTACGGGGCATTTTTTCCTTTGCGTAGATTTACACTGCCAAGGGAGTGTCTAGGCAGTACTTGGGTCCTCCTCAAGGACACCTTGTGTTGTCTTTGGGGAGTCATCCCCGGACGTTTCAAACCTAATTACAATCATGAACATGTTCAGGACCTTCACTATCACTTTTAGCATCAAACAACATGTAAAACATACCTAGGCACAATAGGACACACTAGCACGCTAAGGACTAACTTTCGAACGTCTCGGACGTTTGACCTCCAAATCACTTTAAATCAAGTATTCATACTATAAAACGCTTAATTAACATATTATTAACCTTTTAGGAACATGTAACGCTCTATACACCTTATTTCATTTTGAGAGACCTTACAATAATATGAAGGTATATGAAATGTTTACAATGCTTATGGTCCTTTACTTTGTTTACTTAATTATGTGAGGTTATGGGACCTCATATGAGCATTGCACTTCTATATAATCTTAATGTGATGCTATTCATGTTGGTATGACTTATGTTAATATTATCCATGTTGAATGACTTTGTGTTAATGTTGGTCTTGTGTTAGATATGGACTTGTCTTCAATAATATTGTGCCTATTTGTTTATATGTGTTCTTGATTGTGCATAAAGGATTTTAAAAGTAGCTTAGCATGGTTTTGAACAAATGTCCCTTTAAGAATGATTTCAATGTTTTATGTGCATATGTTTCCATACCTAGTACATGTGGTTGTACTAAATCATATTCTTTCCCTTTTCCCCAAACAATGTAGGTTCGGGTGGTTGAGTTATTAAGGTCGCTATGAAAGAAGACTTGGACTTTTGCCCACGTTTTGGTAGGTCCTCTAGTTCGAGAATGGTACCACTTACTCTACCTTAGTGACATTGCTATAGTCTAAAGACATTCATTTCTTTCCTATTGTTGAAGATGTTGATGTAAGCCCTATGTGGCAATTATGAATTTGTGTAAGGGATATACCCGAATGTTCTACTTCGTTTTAGATTGTTCAATACGAGATAAAGTATTAAAATAATTCCAATGTATCGATTATGTTGTGTAAAAGAGAATCCTATGTAAGTTTCATATGCGAAGAGTCTAAGTAAACTCCATATGTAGTATGTGAGAGGTCTAAGTAAACCTAAATACATATAAAGTTTAAATTTTACGCACTTTTTAACCTATGATGTATTATGACGAATGCTTAGAGGCTAGTCTTATTCCTCTCTAAGGACAATGACACCGATTACGTCTACGGATTGCTCCCCGGTCTTGTCACTAACCCTAACCCTAACCCTAACCCTAAACCCTAAGTCAAAAATACAAAAACCCAAATATTAAACACTATACCATAGATTTTAAACCTCAAATTCTAAACCACAAACCCTAAAACCTAAAAAATCCCTAAACCCTAACCCTAACCTTAACCCTAACCCTAACCCTAAACCCTAAACCCTAAACCATAAAACCTAAGCCCAAAATACCAAAACCCAAACATTAAACACTAAAACATGGATTTTAAACAACAAATCTTAAACCCGAAAACATAAAACCTCAATAAACCCTAAACTCTAACCCTATCCCTAACCCGAAAACTAACTCTAACCCTATCCCTAACCCTAACGCTAAACCCAAAGTCCAAAATACCAAAACCCTAACATTAAACACTAAATCATAGATATTACAACTCAAATACTTAAACCCAAACCCTAAAACATAAAAAAAAAAATAAAAAAAAAATCATAACATTTACTCTAACCCTAAACCTAAACCCAAAACCCTAATCCCCAAGCCAAAAATACCAAAACAAAATATTAAACAATAAACCATAGATATTAAACACCACATCCTAAACCCCAAACCCAAAAATCTAAAGAAACCCTAAACCCTAACATAAACCCTAAATTCTATACACCAAGCCTAAAATATACTGGAACCCAAACATTAAACACGAAAACGTAGATATTAAACCTCAAATTCTAAACCCCAAACCCTAAAACATAAACCTTCCCTCACCCTCACCCTCACCCTTACACCATTAAACCCTAACCCTTTAACCCAAAACCCAATATGCCAAATCCCAAACATTAAACAGTAAAACATTGATATTAAACCTCAAATCCTAAGACCTAAACCCTAAAACCTAAACCCTAACCTTATCCCCTAACCCTAACCCTAACCTTAATTGTAACCCTAACCCTTGACCACAAATCAAAAATCCCAAGCACAAAATACTCACACTACAAGGGTCGTTAAAATTAAAAAAAGCCCAAAATACCAAAACTCAAACATTAAACACTAAACATTAGATATTAAACCTCAAATGCCAAACCCTAAACTCTAAACCCTGAACCCCAAACTCAAAAAAAGAACCTATACCTTAACCCTAACCCTAAGCTTAAGTCTAAACCCTAGACCCTAAGTACAAAATACGAACACCCAAACATTAAACACTAAACCATAGATTTTAAACCTCAAATCCTATACCACAAACCCTAAAACATAAAAAATCCTAAAACCTAACCATAACCATAACCCTAAAATACAAAAACCCAAAAAGTAAACACTAAACCATAGGTTTTAAACCACAAATGCTAAACACCAAAACCTTAAACCTTAAAAAAAACCATAAACACTAATCCTAACCCTATCCCTATCCCGAACCCTAACCTTAACCCTAACACTAGAGCCTAAACCCTAAACACAATGCCCAAAATACAAAAACCCTATCATTAAACACTAAACCATAGATATGAAAACTCAAATACTTAACCCCAAACCCTAAAAGATAAAACAAACCTAAACCCTAACCCTAACATTAATCAACCCTTACCCTAATTCTAAACCATAAGCCCTAAATCTCCTTCTTTATTTGGAGAGCTTTGAGGGAGAAATTAGCTACTAATGAAAAAATTATTACTTCTCGAAAGGGTTTTGCAGATTGTTATTGTTGTCATTGTCCAGGGAAGGATGAAATCAATCACATTTTTGTGAATGGCCAATTTGCTAACTCTGTTTGGCAGTAACATGCAGCACTAGTGGGCACACAACACAGCAGTAGCAATTTGAGGAGTTTGTTAATGCATTGGACAAGTCTTCGATATCAGAATGAGGTACAAAGAACTCTTTTACAAGTTTTACCTAATATTATTTGCTGGCACTTGTGGGAAAACGGGTGTACAGTGAAGTATGGAGGCAAAAAATCCAATATACATAGAGTACATTATGCGATATGGAGACACATCAAAAAGATTTTAATAGTATCATTTCCTAATATTAAATCACCTCATGATTGGGAAGGACTGATCAACTTCATTGAGCAATGCTAGCAACAATATAAGGTAACAATGGTACAATGGGGAAAACCTCCAACTGGTATATATAATCTGAATACGGATGGTAGTGCTATGCACAATCCCTGTAGAATATGAGGGGGAGGCATTTTAAGAGACTATCAAGGTAAATTAGTTTATGTATTTTCTATTCCTTTGGGTTTTGGTACTAACAACACTGCCGAGATTAAGGCAACATTGCAGGGAATGAGTTTGTGTGAACAACATGGGTATAAATGAGTTATTCTAGAGGTGGATTCGGAATTACTAAGCAAATGGATCAGTAATGCAATTAACATTCCTTGGAGAAGCAGGCAGGATGTCAATACTATTCAACAAATTGCAGGTAAACTAGATTTCTTCAAATGTTTTCAAATATATCGCGAGGCCGATGGAACAACAGATGTTCGATCAATGTTGAGTCATAAACAAGATATCATACAACACTTATACACTCAACATAACCTTGTGGGATTAATAAAAGGCAGCTACAATTTGGAAAAGTTTGGAATGCAAAATATTAGAAGAAAGAAGCTTAATAGGATTAAAGAACCTCCATGAAGACCTTACTTGGTAGAATGCTTTGTAATAAATCATGTCAAATGTATGTTCCTACGAAACATCATTCTAATTGTCCATATGTAAATATAGTATAGAATATGGTTAAGTTTTTACCTATCCAATTGTAATGGGAGAGTTTCCCTTGTTTATTGTATTCTTGAATTTAGTTTTAGAATATATACATGTTGTAAGGGTAAATGGACTAACCTTAGTAGGTTGGTCCATTTGACCCATCATAGGTATGAAGGTAAGGTAAAGCCCCCCCTTCTTGTACAATTTTTTTGTGAAATGATAAGGTTTGGGGGTGTTGCTCAGCCCCTCACCCACAACAAGGGTCGTTCAAAAATAAGTTTACCAAAACCAAAGCATTAAGTACAAAACCATAGATATTAAACCTTAAATCCTAAATCCCAAACCCTAAAACCTAAAAATTCTTAAACCCTAACCATAACACTAAACCCTAAAATTATGAACCCCAAGCAAAAAATACCGAAACCCAAACATTAAATACTAAACCGTAGATATTAACCTCAAATTCTAGACCGCAAACCCTAAAACCTAAAAAAAAATTGAACCTTCTCTTACACTAAGCATAACCCTCACCATTAAACCCTTAAACCCTAAACCCTAAACCCCAAGCCCTAAATACAAAAACCCAAACATTAAACACTAAAACATTGATATTAAACCTCAAATCCTAAATGCTAAACCATAAACCCTAAAAAAGCCCTAAACCATAACCCTAACCCTAACATTAACCGTAACCCTACACTATAAACCCAAAATCCTAATCCCAAAATATAAAAACTCAAACATTAAACTCTAAACCATAAATATTAAACCTCAAATGTTGAACCCTAAACCTTAAAATCTCAAAAAAAACTAACCCTACACCCTAACCCTAACCCTAACCCTAACCCTTAACACTAAACCCTAAGTCAAAATATGAAAACCCAAACATTAAATACTAAATCATAGATTTTAAACCTCAAATCTTAAACCACAACCCTAAAACCTAAAAAATAAACCTAAACCCTAACCTAAACCTAAACTTAACCCTAACCCTAACCCTAAACCATAAACCCAAAACTCCAAGCCCAAAATAGCAAAACCCAAACATTAAACACTAAATCATGAATTTTAACCATTAATCCTAAACCCCAAACCTAAAACCTTAAAAAAGTTAAACCCTAACCCTAACAGGAACCTAAACCCTAACCCTATCCCTAATCCTACCCATAAACCCTAAACCTTAAACCCAATGCCCAAAATACCAAAACCCTAAAATTAATCACTAAACCATAGACATTACAACTCAAATCCTTAACCCCAATCCCAAAACCTGGAAAAAAAAAACTAACCCTAACCCTAAGCCTAAACCCTAAACCCTAAACCTTAAACCCCATGCCAAAAATACCAAAACCCAAACATTAAACACTAAACCACAGATATAAAAACCTAAATCCTAAACCCCAAACCTTAAAATAAAAATCTAAACCCTAACCCTAACCCTAAACCCTAAATTCTAAACCCCAAGCCAAAAATACCGAAACCTGTGCATTAAACTCTACACCGTAGATATTCAACCTCAAATCCTAAACCCCAAACCCTAAAACCTAAAAGAAAACCAAAACATTCCCTAACCCTCACCCTCACCCTCACCCTTCAACCCATAAACCATAAACTATAAACCACAAGCCCAAAATACAAAAATAAAAACATTAAACACTAAAACATTGATATTAAACATCAAATCAAAACCCTAAACCATAAAACCTTAAAAAAACCTAAACCCTAACCCTTAAAACTAAATCCTAAACCCTAGGCCAAAAATACCATAACCGAATCATTTAACACTAAACCATAGATATTAAACCTCAAATCCTAAACCCCAAACCCTAAAACTTAAAAAAACCTAAACCTTAACCCTAAACCCCAAGACCAAAATAGATCGCTTCATCATTTTTGAATTTTTTTCTCTCTCTACAATTCTCTCAAGGAATTTGTTCAATAATTTGCGTTCTTGGCTAATTATATAAGAATTTTGCATTGTTTTAATGGCTGGTGTACATCCAACTGATCATTTTCGGCCACCAATTTTGTGTACAATTTGAATATACAACCAGCAGTACAGGAATCGACCTCAACTTCATCATTCACTTCCTCGCAGGTGAGGGAAGAGAGGATCCACACTGCAATTGTGAAGAAGGAATTGGTTGAATCGCAGAAAAATTATCCAATGGAGTCTAGTGGAAAGGCTTAAGCAATGAACGGCGAGGATGATGCACCGATTCACGATATCCACAATAGTCAAATACCCAATGTTTCATCTACAAGTAGTTCAAAGGCAATGGAAGTGACAAAATCTATCATGGGCTAAGAGTACACCGTAGAAGATATGGTATTCTCGAATCGTGGCACGGCTTACTTGACCTCTCGAAGGTCTTGTACAAGCCCTTAGACATCATTCATTGCATACATGTATGCAAATTAGTGCGAAATTAAAACTTTTCACACGAATAATATCTCAAAATGTCTTTCATATAAAACGATAGAAAATACTTATTCTCAACATACGCCAATCTTAGACTCAACAATACTTGGAACACGACCCATACAATCGAAATATAGAAAACTTAGTATATTACAATTCTTTGAATGAAAGAAATGTAAAGATAGTAATTCCGTAAAATCAAGTGAGGACATACCAAAACTTTTTCTTTAAAGAGTTTTTAGGGTTTATGGTTTGTTGTTTAGTGTTTGAGGTTTAAAATATATGCTTTAGTGTTTAATATTTAATTTTCATATTTTGGACTTATGGTTTTATTTTGGACTTTTTTTTTGGACTTAGAGTTTAAGGGTTTAGGATTTAGGTTTTAGCATTTAGGGTTAGGGTTAGGGTTAGTGTGTAGGTTTTTTTAGGTTTTATGATTCAGTGTTTAGAATTTAAGTCTATGGTTTAGTATTTGATGTATGATTTTGTTATTTCGGCTTGGGTTAGGGATTTGGGTTTAAGGTTTTGGGTTAGGTTAGGGTTAAGTTAGAATTAGGGTTAGGGTTAGGTTTTGATTTTTTTAGGTTTTTCGGTTTAGGGTTTAGGATTTGAGGTTTAATATCAATGGTATAGTGTTTAATGTTGGGTTTTGGTTGTTTGGGCCATTGGTTTAGGGTTATGGTACGGTTAGGGTTAGGTTAATGTAAGGTAGGGGTAGGATTTACATTGTTTTTTAGGTTTAAGGGTTTGGGCTTGAGGATTTGAGTTGTAATATCTATGGTTTAGTTTTTAATATTAGGGTTTTCGTATTTTGGATTTGGGTTTAGGGTTAGGGTTAAGGATATGGTTAGAGTTAGGGTTCATGTTAGGGATAAGGTTTAGGATTAGGGTGTAGTGATTATTTTAGGTTTTAGGTTTGGGGTTTAGAGTTTTGGTATAAAATCAATGTTTTAGTGTTTAATGTTTTGGTTTTGGTATTTTGGGCTTGGGGTTTTGGTTTAATGGTTTAGGATTAGGGTTTGGGTATGGGTTTAGATTTTTTAGGGTTTATGGTTTGTGGTTTAGAATTTGAGGTTTAAAATCTATGGTTTATTGTTTAATGTTTAATTTCATATTTTGGACTTATGGTTTTATTTTGCACTTTTTTTTTGGACTTAGAGTTTAAGGTTTAGGATTTTGGTTTTAGAGTTTAGGGTTAGGGTTAGGGTTAGGTTACGGTTAGTATGTAGGTTTTTTAGGTTTTGTGATTCAGTGTTTAGCATTTGAGTTTATGGTTAATATTTAATGTATGGTTTTGTTATTTTGGGCTTAGGGATTTGGGTTTAAGGTTTTAGGTTAGGGTTAGTTAAGGTTATAATTAGAGTTAGGGTTAGGGTTAGTTTTTTTTTTAGGTTTTGGGTTTAGGGTTTAGGATTTGAGGTTTAATATCAATGGTTTAGTGTTTAATGTTTGGGTTTTGGTAGTTTGGGCCTTGGGTTTAGGTTTATGTTAGGTTAGGGTTGGGTAATGTAAGGGGTAGGGTTAGGATTTACATTGTTTTTTGGTTTAAGGGTTTGGGCTTGAGGATTTTAGTTGTAATATCATGCTTTCGTGTTTAATGTTAGGGTTTTGTTATTTTGGGCTTTGGGTTTAGGGTTAGGGTTAAGGATATGGTTAGGGTTAGGGTTCATGTTAGGGATAAGGTTAGGATTAGAGTGTAGGATTATTTTAGGTTTTAGGTTTGGGGTTTAGGATTTTTGGTATAAAAATCTATGGTTTAGTGTTTAATGTTTTGGTTTTGGTATTTCTGACTTTAGGTTTCGGTTTAATTGTTTTATGTTAGGTTAGGGTATGGGTTTAGATTTTTTAGGTTTTAGGGTTTGTGGTTAGCATTTGAGGTTTTAAATCTATGGTTTAGTGTTTAATGTTTAATTTTCGTATTTTGGACTTATGGTTTTATTTTGGACTCTTTTTTTGGACATAGAGTTTAAGGGTTTAGGTTTTAGGTTTTAGCGTTTATGTTAGGGTTAGGGTTAGTGTGTAGGTTTTTAGGTTTTAGTATTCAGTGTTTAGCATTTGAGTCTATGTTTAATATTTAATGTATGGTTTTGTTATTTTGGGCTTAGGGATTTGGTTTAAGGTTTTTGGTTAGGGTTAGGGTTAAGGTTAGAATTAGGGTTAGGGTTAGGGTTTTGGTTTTTGTAGGTTTTTCGGTTTAGGGTTTAGGATTTGAGGTTTAATATCAATGGTTTAGTGTTTATAATGTTTAGGTTTTGGTTGTTTGGGCGTTTTGTTTAGGGTTTATGGTAGGGTTAAGGTTAGGGTTAATGTAGTGGTAGGGTTAGGATTTACATTGTTTTTTAGGTTTAAGGGTTTGGCTTGAGGGTTTTAGTTGTAATATCTATGTTTAGTGTTAATGTTAGGGGTTTTTGGGCTTTGGGCTTTGGGTTTAGGGTTAGGGTTAAGGATATGGTTAGGGTTAGGGTTCATGTTAGGGATAAGGATAGGATTAGAGTTGTAGGGATTATTTTAGGTTTAGTTTTTGGGGTTTAGAATTTTTGGTATTAAAATCTATTGTTTAGTGTTTAACCTTTTGGTTTTGGTATTTATGGCTTGAGGTTTCGGTTTAATGTTTTGGGTTAAGGTTAGGGTATGGGTTTAGATTTTTTTAGGGTTTAGGGTTTGTGGTTTAGGAGTTGAGGTTTAAAATCTATGGTTTAATGTTTATCGTTTAATTTTCGTATTTTGGACTTATGTTTTTTATTTTAAACTTTTTTTTTGGACTTAGAGTTTAAGGTTTAGAATTTAGGTTTTAGTATTTATGCATACCGTTAGGGTTAGGGTTAGGGTTAGTTTGTAGGTTTTTTAGGTTTTATGATTCAGTGTTTAGCATTTGAGTCTATGGTTAAGTATTTAATGTATGGTTTTGTTATTTTAGGCTTAGGGATTTGGGTTTAAGGTTTTGGGTTAGGGTTAGGGTTAAGGTTAGAATTAGGTTAGGGTTAGGTTTTTTTTTTTTTTTTTGGTTTAGGGTTTGGGTTTTGAGATTTAATATCAATGATTTAGTGTTTAATTGTGGGTTTTGGTTGTTTGGGCCTGTGTTTAGGGTTTTTGGTAGGGTTAGGGTTAGGGTTAGGATTTACATTGTTTTTTTAAGTTTAAAGGTTGGGCTTGAGAATTTGAGTTGTAATATCTATGGTTTAGTATTTAGTGTTAGGGTTTCATATTTTGGGCTTTGGGTTTAGGGTTAGGGCTAAGGATATGGTTAGGGTAGGTTCATCTTAGGGTAGGGTTAGGATTAGGGTGTATGGATATATTAGGTTTAAGGTTTTGGGGTTTAGGATTTTTGGTATAAAATAAATGGTCTAGTGTTTATTGTTTTAGTTTTGGTATTTTGGGCTTGGGTTTCGGTTTAATGGTTTAGGGTTAGGGTTAGGTATGGGTTTAGATTTTTTAGGGTTTATGGTTTAGTGGTTTAGGATTTGAGGTTTAAAATCTACGGTTCAGTGTTTTATGTTTGGTTTTCGTATTTTGGACTTATATTTATTTTTTGGACTTTTTTTAGGACTTAGAGTTTAAGGGTTTAGATTTAGGTTTAGGGTTTAGGGTTAGGGTTAGGGTTAGTGTGTAGGTTTTTTTATGTTTTATGATTCACGTTTAGCATTGATGTTTAAATCTATGATTTAGTATTTAATGTATAGGTTTTGTTATTTTGGGCTTTGGAATTTGGGTTTAAGGTTTTTAGGTTAGGGGTTAGGGTTAAAGTTAGAATTAGGGTTAGGTTAGAGTTTTGGTTTTTTTAGTTTTTTGGGTTTAGGGTTTAGGATTTGAGGTTTATATCAATGGTTTATTGTTTAATGTTTGTTTTTTGTAATTTCGACTTTTGGGTTTAGGGTTTATGGTAGGGTCAGGTGAGGGATAATGTTAGGGTTAGGATTACGGTTTATGTTGTTTTTTTAGGTTTTAGGGTTTGGGGTCAAGGATTTGAGTTGTAATATCTTTGGTTAAGTGTTTAATGTTAGGATTTTGGTACTTTAGGCTTTTGTTTAGGGTTTAGGGTTTAGGTCTAGGGTTAGGTTGTTTTAGGGATAGGTTTAGGGTAGTTTTTTTTTTTTTAGATTTTATGGTCAGCGTTTAGCATCTGAGGTTTAAAATCTATGGTTAGTATTTAATGTTTGGGTTTTTGTATTTTGGCTTAGGGTTTCCGGTTTATGTTTAGGAGTAGGATTAGGGTTAAAGTTAGGGTTAGGGTTTGGTTTTCTTAGGTTTTAGGTTTAGGGTTAGGATTTGAGATTTAAAATCTATGGTTTAGTGCTTAATGTTTTTGGTTTTGTAGTTGTTTTGTGTTTTATGTTTTGGTAGTTTAGGGTTAAGGTTAATGTAGGTGTCGGTTAGGATTTAGGTTGTTTTGTATGTTTTAGGGTTTGGGGTTGAGGATTGAGTTGTAATATCTATGGTTTACTTTTAATGTTAGGGTTTTTGTATTTTGGGCTCTGGTGTGTAGGGTTTAGGGTTATTGTTAAGGATAGGGTATGGTTTCTATTAGGGATAGGGATAGGGTTTAGTTTTTATTATTTTATATTTTTAGTTTTAGGATTTTTGGTTTAAAATCTATTTTTAGTGATTAATGTTTGGGTGTTGTATTTTGTGCTTAGGGTTTTGGGTTAATTGCTTAAGATTAGTGTTAAGGTTAAGGTTTGGGTTTAGGTTAGGGGTAGGGTTGGTTTTTTTTTAGGTTTTCAGGTTTAGCTTAGGATTTGAGGTTTGATATAAATGGTTTAGTGTTGAATGTTTGGGTTTTAGATATTTGGTTGGGGTTTAGGGTTTATCGTTAGGGGTTAGGGGTTAAGTTAGGTTAGGGGTTAGGTTGTTTTAGGTTTTAGAGTTTGGGTTAAGGATTTAAGTTGTAATAGCTATGGTTCAGTGTTTAATGTTAGGGTTCATATTTGGCTTTGGGTTTAGTGTTTAGGATCGAGGGTTGAGGTTAAGGATATGGTTAGGTTAGGGTTCATGTTAGGTATAGGTTAGGGTTAGGG